>JAQIUQ010004785.1:385000-575000 GCA_030378365.1 Hybognathus amarus
ATCATATCTATCAATAACCATGAAACAGCATTCACATGCAATTTAACTTCCACATTAATAAAGTAACTAATGTGGACTGATACTGCACATAAAGACCAGGAACATGGATTACAGGATATCAAACAAAACAAAATTAATACAGTTTATCTGTACAAAACTAACCTAGCAATATCTCAAAATAAATCATGTATACATTCATACATTTAATCAAAAGTACAGTAAAAACAGAAATATTGTGAAATATTACAGGACTATTTTCCATTTCAATATATTTTGAAATGTGATTAATTACTTCTGTATTTTCAGCATGATTACTCCAGTCTTTAATTATTCTAATGTTGATTTGATTTCTTATTATTATCATCAGTGTTTAATATTTTAGTGTAAACCCTTGAAGGAGTGGATTCTGGAATGCACTGCTGCTTCAATGTATATGTAATGAGTGATTATACGTGATTATGCAATACATTTCCTTCTAAATATATAAAAAAAAAATCTTATTTAAGAAATATTAAATATTCGCCTGTATTAGGTAAGCAGGGTGGATTTTGATTTAATGTTGACTTTAAATCAGACTTTTGAATTATGTAATGATCATGTGACTTTTACCCAGGAGTGCAGGGATGTTGTTTGTCGACTGGTTAAGAACAAACTGGAACTGAGCATCTGCTTGATCCATCTTATCTCCTTCCAGGAGACAAAAGCAAGCTCTTCCCAGCAGATGGCTCTGTGGAAATGAGAAATATCATAAGTCTAAACATCCAGATATTCATCAAAACATGACTACCGAACACTGGAACCTTGATTTACCTGATCGTACATGATGATCTTGTCAGCCATGGTGTACAGAAGAGTGGACTGGTTGATGAGGTCCTTCTTTGCATCCTTGTTCTTCTCCTTTCGAGCCTGTTGGACATAATAAGCAGCGAGTGTGTCCAGACACGTCATCTGGTCCTTCTCGTGGTCTCTGTAATCCAGGTTTCCATCGATGCGATGCCCGCCTCCAGCAGCTTGACAAAATCTTCTGTCTTGCCTTGTTTGTAGTACTCCAACTGAAAAAAAGGACAAATCGTAAGATTTTTTTGGTGCAGACAACCCTAAAAAAGTCATTATACACAAGTGTGTCTCTTACAGCGAGTGCAATCCATATGTGGAGCTGTGTGTGCTCCTGTTTGAGGATACTGATGACTTCATCTCCTTCTGGAAGCTGGTCGAAGTCAAGCTCAATAACCTGAGAAAGAAAAAACATATATGAACTCAGTAAGTTCGTTTTTAATGTTATCGGCCTGACAAAAATTTGGCCGATATATTAGAGCCGATACATATTGGATAATTTCCTTCAGTTGAGACAAGTTCAGATGCACACTGTTCGCCATGATGCTTTTGAGTCGCTTGAAATATGATTGAAATCATTAAAAAAAAAATCAATACAGTTAAGTCTGTCATATAAGCTTCATATAAATATAATGAGAACATTATTAGTGCGTGTTTGGGACGTGGCTTTTAATGATGAGACTTTTGTTTTTGTAATCAGGCTCTCAAAAATTCTATACAAATTTGGATTTATCAGCCAATATTTCGGCTTTTAAAGATAAAGAATTATCGGTATCGGCCAAAATGTTCATTTCGGTGCATCCATTATGTGAGGAAAATAGGTTCAAAATTCAACCAGTGAGTTTGGTTGAAATAGACAGTAGAGATCAAATTGCTGTAATAAATAATACAATAATAATAAAACATTTATATAATAATATAATAAATAGCAGTTCACATGGAAGATGTTTTTAGTAAAAAGAATTTCCCTGAGACATGTTACACAGCATGGCAAATTAATAATAATAATGATGATGACAAGTATACAATTATATGATAATATAAATATTATCTAAAATGATCATATAAAAAATTAAATATAATCATATAATGTTTTTGTTGTAAAAATGCCTTTGATTCCTATTGTACAATATTTTGGAGAGAATTAAACACATTCTTTTACAAAAAGAAGTGAAGATTGTAATGTAGATTGTAAATATAGTATTTATACTTGATTTAATTATTATAATTGTGCGTTATTATAGTCAAATAGAATGGAAAAATGTCAATGTCTGAACGATTTAAAATTTTAACTTAAAACGCATTTTGGAAAAAGTATATAAACATAAAAACTTACGAACTACAGAAACTATGCAACTGTTGTTATTACAGATGCTATTACATTTTTATTTATTTACAATTAAGCAATATATATATATATATATATATATATATATATATATATTACAATTAAGCAATATATATATATATATATATATATATATATATATATATATAGCTTAATTGTAAATAAATAAAAATGTAATAGCACACAATATATCACGACATACACTTCAATTGGAAAGGCTTAAAATATGATAGGAAGATATTTCTTGGCAGAACCATAAACTGAAGTATTTTACATCATTTCATAATGATTGTATAATTATGAGTGTGTACCCCAAGTCTCGCGGAAGTACTTCTGTCATTCGCCTTTGTTAGTTCATGAATGTTATGTAAACTTATCAAAAGCGCGTAAACGATATAGCATGTTAGCAGATGATAGCTATTCATAGATATGTAATAAAAATACACTCAGCAGCACCACACAGTAATAAAACGAGTCCAAACCTCATCTGTGTCCCGCAGAGGGATTTCAATAGATCCCCGAGACATAGTTGCGACTCGAGTCTAAAACCCAATATTGCAGGTTTCGGTTTGGACTTCTTCGCATCCAACAGTGAACAGCAGCAGGCAGCAAGAGCCTCACATACACACTGAACCTGGACAACAAAATACACTACACTTCCGGGTTGGCGGTCAGAGGCTTCAAATTAAAAGTCCTCAGAAACTCATCATACACGCGCTTGACTCGTCGATCTTTGAATCAACAAAATGCTAAGTGACATTGATCTATCTTTACAAGTTCTTTTTCTTTTTTTAGTAATCTTGCGCTGGGACAAATTATTAAAAAATACAAACATAAGTCAAAGTAAAGGAAGTAAATGCTGTTCAAAATAGTTTTTTTTTAAATAGTTGAGTTGAGCATGTTACACAGCACCACAAATTAATGATAATTATAATAATACTAATAACAAATATACAACGATGCGATAAGATTATATTATTTTACATCTTAAATTATTAAATAATATATAATTATGATAAATTACAGGAATGTCTGTCTGTCTGTCTGTCTGTCTGTCTGTCTGTCTGTCTGTCTGTCTGTTAATCGAGATATTTCTCGAACATGTTTGTCCGATCGTGCCGAGTTTGACGTTGTTTTGATAAGATTAGAAATGCAAAAGATATCATTAAATATATCGGTAAAAGAAGCCCACATTGAAGTTGTGGTTTAAAATTAACATTCTGACATTAGAGAGGGTTGTGGTTTAAAAATTGACGTTTAGAACAATATTCTGTCAGCTAAACATTAAGTCAGCTACACTGTTTACTTCTGAAGTAAAAAAGTAACGATTCTGCGAGTGATGGTTTTCATTGGGGTATTAGGCTACCTTGATTTGATTTAATTCACATTCACTTTTCTCTCTCTCTCTGCTTTTTTAGAATTACATTTCACTGGGGAACTTTTAAGTGAAAACTCCTAGCTAAAATATTTTAGTGCAATTTAGGAGTACTCCTAGTGGTAAGATAAAATTCTTTGTGAATACGGCCCCTGAAAAAGTAGCGATTCCTTTTGAAAAAGTAGCAATTCTTTTTGAAAAAAAAAATAGTGTAAAATTTTTATATATTTGTTAGTCTTATACATTTATTACAGTGTAATTCTACTTTTATTACAATTTAATTATACATTTATTACAGTGTTATTATATATTTATTACATTATTATTATACATTTGTTACATTATTATTTTGTTACTTTATTCTTTTTGAAAAAGTAGTTAAAATGTAATTATGCATTTGTTGCTGTCTTATTCTACATTACAATGTAATTATACATTTATTACAATGTAATTATACATTAGTGTTATTATCCGTTTATTACAATGTAATTAAACATTTATTACAGTGTTATAAAACATGTGTTACTATTATCAAATGTTATTATTATCATTAGAAATTTGTTACATAATTTTTTTGGGGAAAAAAGTAGCGAATTCTTTCTGAAATGCTTAACGTTATCGTTTTCTCAGAGTTTAGGCTCCTGTGTATTTGTAGCTCCTGTGTAACATACCAAGCTTACAATTACTAAAAACACACAAAAAATGATTTTGCATGGCATTGCACTATAATAAAAACCACAACAAAATATGCAAAATGATAATAGTATAATTATGTCTCAAATTATAATGTTATACTATTACTAGTAGAACTATTGCTAATAATAATAACAAATATACAACAATGTGATAATAATATAATTACATCTTAAATTATTATATAATATTATATAGAAAAAAATAACCAAAACAAAATATTTAATAGTATAATTATATCTAAAATTATAATATTAAATATACTATTCCTAGTAGTATTACTGCTGCTCTTACTACCATACTAAAAATAAATATATAATTAAATTATAATGCATACTATAAAATAAATAATTCTAATAACAAATATCCAATGAAACGATATATAAAAATAATATATATTATATAGATAAATAATAATAACCACAACAAAATATACAATATGATTATAGTATAATTATATCTAAAAAATAATATTACCAGCAGTACTGCTTCTAACAATGATAATATACGCATATACAGAAAAATGATTGTTATATCTAAAATTATTAGGGCTGTTAAATGATTAATCGTGATTAATCACATCCAAAATAAAAGTTTGTGTTTACATAATATATGTGGGTGCACTGTGTATAATTATTTTGTATATATATAAATGCATTCCATACACATGCATGTATATTTAAGAAAAATATTATTTATATATAAAATATTTATATTTATATATAATATAAATTATATATAAATCTATATACAGTACATACATGAAAATATTTCTTAAATATATACAAGCATGTGTGTGTATTTATATATATAAAATAATTATACACAGTGCACCCACATATATTATGTAAACACAAACTTTTATTTTGGATGTGATTAATCACGATTAATCATTTGACAGCCCTAAAAATTATATTATATTATATAGATAAACTAATAATGTTGTAGTTTTATTATAATGATATTTTCTGACTCAGAGAAAGGTTGGATTGAAGAAATGGACAAGGACAGTGAGTGGGTGACAGTGATGAGTGCTGGCCTTGAATCATTTGATATGGAAAACTGCCGAATGTTAATTAAAATGGTCCATTACAACATTGTTCTGTCCTGCCAGAGGCGCACAGGCAGTGAAAGGAGGGTGTTTGGGGGAGGTATAGCATGTCATCTGGTTTTGATGTGTGTCAGTGTGTGTCAGTGTGTGTCTATGATGAAAAGAGGCCAATGCTCTCTAAAGATCAGCTGTTGCTTCCATAAGGACTGAGATTTACAAGCAACACGGGTGTTTCACACACTATGGACTGTGCACAGATCAGCCTTGCTGTTTTAAAAATATCATTCGTGTGTGTAATCTAAAAGGATTACATTCAGGTATGTCAACTAAAAAGGTCATTTTCCAGTGCATCGTTCTATTATTTCTGATGTCTCAGTTGTTGTCTTTATATTTCAGTAAACAATGAAATTGAAGAACAGATGAGTTAATATTCTGGAAATTGTAAGTATGTTTCTTGGTATTGCGATGCAGATTTGTGTAACAGTATCAGAAGAGTTTCTTTTCTCTGGTTGTCAGAGGCGATGGCCTCCGAGAAGCCGAACGGACGACCGGGGTCTTCAGAAGAAGACGATGTGTCCCATCTCTCCTCTTTCAGGCTCGTGTCCCAGAGTCATGCATGCAGCGTCCCAAGCCTTTCCATCGACTCCGGGACATATTCACTGGAGCGCTGCCACGTGCTTGAGAACGGGGAAGGTGATGCTTTACTAGCAGTCTTTAGTGTGCATGCAGAGATAAATACAGTCATCTCACCTGAAACTTCTCATTACTGTAGATTTGACATCAGAGAGTCCTCTATGTGATTGTGCCGAAACAAACGGCTTTTCAGAGGAAGAACTCCTGAACATCACTTTTGAAGCATGTGACACTACTGGCAAAGGTAAGACCGGCTCTTTCAACTGTGCTATAGACACATTGTTACACCACACAATCTTAGGGGAGAGCGGGGGCGAAAGTACCATATTTCAGAAAAACCTAATTTTAAAAGATGATTGTTTAGAACAGAGATACATTTTTGCTCTGGTCAGTCACTAACAAGTGTGGTCTATTAATAAGAGGTGGTATTTTGTAAAAATGTAGAACAACTTCAGTATAATTTCTCTTTGAACTTAAGACTGCTCGTGTTACTTTCGACCACCGTCAGTTGGGACGAAAGTAACACACAGTTGGGTCAAATGTAACACAACTATATAGGCTACAAGCTAGATTTTTTGTGTTACTCTTGTTTTTTTTAGTTTTTTTTTAGCCTAAATATACCTGAAGTATGACCATGTAACTGCAAACATATTTTAGCTTTTATCTTTGCAAAAAATTGTTAATTTAATTTTTTTTTTTCATTTTAAATTGCAGTTTCATCAAATGTTTCAAAAGTAACCCAACAGGACATACTTGAATTATTTAAAATATTTTTAATTGTCAATCCATTTTATAAAATGTTTATTTTTCAACATGAAAAATATGAAAATTAAATTAAATTAAATTAGCATAGGCCTAATATAAATTCTTAACATAATGTAACAATAGTGAATACAAACAAGTTTCCATTCAGCTGTTTTTATGCATACATTTAAAATGTGCACTAAAAAATCTGGATAGAAATCTGCAATTCATAGGTGGAGGTGTTAAAGCTATAAGGCATGGCTAAAACCTAAATGTGACTAGGGTAAATGGAAACAGATTGAGTGAAAAAAATGGTGACAGAAATCAGCTTCTTTAAATGTGACTTAAGCTTTAAAAGCCCCCTCATAAATATTTGCCACCTTCTGTTGGTATAATATGACAAACATGTTTTAATAAATGCTGCAACACACAGAAAGTCACCACATTAGCAGAGGGACAAAACAAACACTTGTTTTCTCTATAGCGGGACAAAAGTAACAAGTGTTACTTTCGTTACGAACAGGAACTCCTGACATTTTAAACACGATTTACTTGTATACTGAAAAACTCTGACCAGGCAAACTTCAGGATGTGTTACAGCACTAAATAACCTATAGATTGATCATTACTATGTGACACATGAAACGAAAAACACAACTTGTAATTAAAAAAAAGTCCGCTACAGTAATTTACTTATCACACTGGAAAACTGCTTTCCGAACCTAGCCGCATGAAACAATGATGAAATCACGTGATATTTAGAGGCTCGGTCACTGGCTGCATGCCGAAGTGCTGTCATAACTTCAAATGCAAATGTAGTCAGGTCTCCGAAAAAATCGCTGTGTTACTTTCGTCCCGTGTTACTTTCGCCCCGAGTTCTCCCCTACACACTACTGAATCAAAAGTTTGGGCTCGGTGAAACTTAAAAATAAACATTTTTATTTGGCAATGGCACATTGATCAACAGCAGTGTAGGGGGAAAATATTTTTAGAGTTACAATATTGTTATAATGTTAATTTACCAACGTCATGAAGTATTGATATCTGTTTTGTACCATTGTAATACACGGACAACCAACAAGCATCATATGATCAATCAAAGATCATCATAAACTGCTCTTCAACCAGAAGGTTTATAAAGAAGCTGCACAGTGTCATTCACACAAACATTAAACACCATAAAATGCAATAAACATTAATTTAACAACATTAAATGTAACATAAAATCCTAATGTACTTAACTGATTAGAAAAAAAAGCAAGAAACATAGTTTTATCAACAAAAACACATTAAATGTGAAGTGTCACACAGGGAATTATGGGAATGTCGGTTTTTCACTGAAACTTATATAACGAGTATATTTGTCTTATACATTTATTACAGTTTAATTATACTTTTATTACAATGTAATTATACATTTATTACAGTGTTATTATATATTTATTACATTATTATTATACATTTGTTACATTATTATTTTGTTACTTTATTCTTTTAGAAAAAATTGAAAGTGAAACTTGTTCTTTTTCACTTTCAAAAACTGTAAATTTAACGGTATTTTACAGTAAAATTACATTCAATGTACCATGAGATCTATCCCAGTTATTTACCGTATATAGTACGGAAACTTTCTGTTGACCAATTAACAATTTTGCACTGTAGCATTTTTACAGTCTTACCGTTAAAATCATGATTATTTTTTACAATGATATAACGTAACTAATTGATTCCATTTTTTATGGAAAGTAATGCATTACATTACTTTTGCGTTTGTTTTTTATCACCTGAGTCTGGGCTTATGTGTTTGATTTTTAATAACAAAAAACTACAACAACAAAATGTTCAATGTCCTGTACATTTTCCAACAAAAGTGGAATAAACAATTCTCAGACTGAAGAAGATGCAAATTCACACCTGTACAGTAGAGGGCGCCGCTCAAGCAAACACTGAAAAAAAAAAAGTAAAAAAAAAAACAATTTTTTGCTGCTTGTTCAAATTTATTAATTAAAATTTATTTTAACTAAACCTAATTTGATTGTGTTCAATCTGCTTAAATATGTATATTTAAATATGAAAACTAAATGTAAAATTTAAGTTTACTTTATCAGTTTGTGTTGGATTACATGAATGATTTGTGTTGCATTAACTGAAACTGGGCGGTGCTTGTTAGTTCCCAGCAAGCTTTGCATATGTTGAAATATAACAAAATACTGGTATCTGGATACAAAATACTTTGCTGCAGATACCAGGCCTTTTCTATAAATCTTGCCAAAGCAAAAACATCGTTTTCAAAGATCCAGCACAAAATCTCCCCTTCATATTTCCAAAATATATCAGGATTTTTAAACTGAATTGATTTAAAAGGAGAGTTCCTCAAAGGGATACTTCAGGATTTAGCATTAAGCTTCATATTAGTAGAAAACCTGTAGAATTTTCAAATTACCATGTTTTTCACACTCATATCCCCCTGAGATGAGAGATTTATGAATTTTTTGTCTGGAAAAAATCCTCTGATGACGCAAAAATCATCATCAAAAAACTGATTTTTTGGCAGTAGGGTGATCATTTTGGCCGATCTCAAAACACATTTTCAGGCAGACTCATCAGAAAGACTCACTAGTAGCCTAGACTTGTTGTTTAACTACTGCGCTCAGTTACCGGTAGGCGTGGCCTCCAAGGGCAGTGAAGCAAGTGCATTCTGGGAGTTGTTGTCTTTCATTCACATAAGCCAAAAACACATTTTCTGGCTTTTCTCAGTCTAGAAAGCTCCAAATTCAATAATAATTTCAAATTTCTTCTACATTAATGACCCATTTTAAATACACATTCATCCAGAGGTGAAGTATCCCTTTAAATCACACTATAAAGGACAATAAAAAACAAAATGAAATTCCTCTTCCACAACCTGGAGAATTCACACAAACATAAATGTTCTATAAATCAAATATCCTTGAAAAAAAAAAGGATCATGATTTGCACAAAAATGAAAAGCAACAGTTTTCAACAATACTAATAAGAAAAGTTTCTTGAGGGGGAAATCAGCATATTAGATTGATAAGGGTTAATAGGATCATGTGACACTGAAGACTGGAGTAATGATGCTGAAAGTACAGCTTTGATCACAGGAATACATTCAATTTTAAAACAGAATAAAATGAATTATTTCACAAACATATCTAACCGCCTCTCTCTGTTTCCGACAGGAGAGGTCCATGCCTCCACCGTGGTCCAGTATCTCCAGGCCATGACTCTCCAAAGCTCCGGTCAGGACAAGCTGACTCATTTACACCATATGCTGGACCCAGAGAGCCAGGACCAGCCCGTTAGCAGAGATGTGTTCCACGCCACCATGAGAGAGTGGATCACCCAGTGCGGGCGAGACGGGTGACAGATACGAGCAAACAGGGTTATGACTCTATATGATGTGATATTGCTAACTTTAAGTGTACTAAACATTGAATTTCATGTACAGACCTCCTGAGGATAAAAACCAGGCAACAGGACCAGCCTTAGGAAAAATATCTAGTAAGTGAATAACTACCATTTTAAATGTTTTATTTTTATTTTTATGACGTCTTCTATATGCTCACCAGGGCTGCGTTTATTTGAACACTAAAAGACATTTTTAAATATAAATATATTTTAGAATCAAATTTATTCCTGTGATGCAAAGCTGTATTTTCAGCATCATTACTCTAGTCTTTAGTGTCACACAATCCTTCTTATTATTAATGTTGAAATATTTTATTTTTACTTTTTTGCAGTTTTTGCTGCTTAATATTTTTGTTGTCACTGCATTCAATAGATTTTGTTTTAAATAAATTAAAACTGATTAAAAGTGAAAGTGAGGACACTTCTAATATTGCAAAAGATAGTTTAAATAAATGCTGTTCCTATGAACTTTCTAAAAATGTTGAAAACATGCTTAATATGTTTGTGGAAACTTTTCTTTGCTGAACAGAAGTTTCGAAAAGAATAGCGTTTATTTAAAGGGATAGTTCACTTTGAAATTAATTTTTGATATGTTTTAGCTTCCCTTAGAGCAACCAAAATGTAGGTGTCTTTGTTTTTGCAGTATTTTCAATTTTGATATTTTTAGGTCAAACCGTTAGAGTAATACAATGCAGGTCTATGGTCACCACCTCAAAGAGCATGCACAGAGAAGTCCAAATTAAACATGATTTAATGACTCGAAATGTAAGTACACATTGATGGCCTAAGACACGAAACGAGCGGTTTGTGTGAGAAAACGGACAGTATTTATACCGCTTTTACCTCTTGTAACCACAGCCACATCCAAGTGATCTGAGGGCACAGGCACTTTGTGGGGGTAACAAAAGGTATAAGAGGTAAACGATATAAATACTGTTCGTTTTCTCACATCAAACCACTCGTTTCGTGTCTTAGGCCATCAATGTGTACTTACATTTACGAGTCATTAAATCATGTTTAATTTGGACTTCTCTGTGCATGCTCTTTGAGGTGGTGACCATAGACCTCCATTATATGACTGACAGACACGAACGGTTTGACCTAAAATATCAAAATTGAAACTACTGTGGAAACAAAGACACCTACATCTTGGCCTTGAGGTAAGATAAAACATGCAAAAAATTAATTTCAAAGTGAACTATCCCTTAAAAAATAGAAATCTTTTGTAACATTATGGATGTCTTTACTGCTGCTTTTGTTATGTTAATATGTAACATTTGTAACAGTGACATTTAATACTCATACTGTTCCACAGGGACTGACTATCATCTTCCTTTAAGCGAGGCCACGTTCACAAGCCGAAGCTGGATGTCATTGGTTAGTTCATTCACTTCATTGCATCTGTATGTTAATCATACAAATTTTACGCGTTGGCTAATTGTATGAATTTGTACGATTTTTGCAAATTCGTACATATTTTACGAGTTACCAAATTATGAATTCGTACGAATTACCTACCCCTGACTCCGCCCCTAAACCTATCATCACGTGTGTTTTGACAAATCGTACGAATTTGAACGAATTAGCCACCTTTAAATCACTCATATCGTAATTGTTCGTGAGATAGCGTTGTTTACCACATTTCGAAGCCACAATCGTTTTGATTTCACGAGTATCTGCCATTTCAGCGCCAGTGTCTGATTCTGTCTGATTTCAGTGAGTCTGCAGATTTGTCAGGTTTAGTGTCTGAGCTCACACACACACAGCACAGACTGAGTGAGCAGAACATCAGCATGCTGAGGAGTGTGTCTCAGTGTGAGGACACCATCCTACAGCTCAGTTCTCGAGGTATCAGAGCTGCACACCAAACTGGCCAGGTACATCCACTCCAACATGCAACACAAAGCAGATACCACTGTATCTTAGTACATGTCATATATAGAATATATAGGCCTACACTACCGGTCAAAAAGTTTAAGGTCTGTAAGATTTTTTATGTTTTTAAAAGAAGTCTCTCTGCTCACCAAGGCTGCAATTTTTTGATAAAAAATACACAAAAAACACAGTAATATTGTGAAATATTATGACAATTTAAAATGACTTTTTTATGTTAATATATATTAAAATGTAATTTATTCCTCTGGAAAAAAGCTGATTTTCAGCATCATTACTCCAGTCTTCAGTGTCACATGATCCTTCACAAATCACTCTAATATGATGATTTTATGCTCCAAAAACATGTATGATTATTATCCATGTTGAAAACAGTTTTTTACATTTTTATTTCAGGATTCTTTGATGAATAGAAAGTTCAAAAGAACAGCTTTTATTTAATTAGAATGCTTTTGTAACATTATAAATGCTCTTTATGTAACTTTTGATCAATGTAACTCATCCTTGATGAATAGAAGAATTGATTTCTTATTATTTCACCAAAAATGAAATACTAATTCTTACTGACCCCAAACTTTTTAAAGGGTAGTGTTTAATGTAACAAAAGCTTTCCATTTCAGATAAAAGCTGTTCTTTGAACTTTCTATTCATCAAAGAATCCTGAAATAAAAATGTAAAAAACTGTTTTCAACATGGATAATAATCACACATGTTTTTGGAGCATAAAATCATCATATTAGAGTGATTTGTGAAGGATCATGTGACACTGAAGACTGGAGTAATGATGCTGAAAATTCAGCTTTTTTTCAGAGGAATAAATTACATTTTAATATATATTAACATAAAAAAGTCATTTTAAATTGTCATAATATTTCACAATATTATGTGTTTTTTGTGTATTTTTTATCAAAACATTGCAGCCTTGGTGAGCAGAAGAGACTTCTTTTAAAAACATAAAAAATCTTACCGACCCTAAACTTTTGACCGGTAGTGTATATATATATATATATATAATAAAAAAGTTGACATGTGTTCTTTTGTGTTGGTTAATGTCAGCAGTGCGCAGGTGTATGTGGCGAGAGCACGGTCTCTTGCAGAGGAGCTTGATGACACCCAGTGTGCACTAGAGAGAGCCGGGAAGAAGCCTCAAGAGCTCAGGCCAGCAACTGTGCATTAGTATGAATCATTCATGCTCAGGAACTTCATAATAGTTTTATAAATGATTATTCTTACTCAATAACTTGACATTTGTCTTATAGATAAAGGGAAGTGAACGCTTGAAAGCTCTAATCCAAATATCTGAAGAAAAGGTATTGACTTTGTCTTTGTGAAACAGGGACGTTATATTGCTGGGGCACAGGGCCCTATCACAAAAGTGTTTCCATATTTTTATACTTTTATATATAGCCTACATTTCTACATCAAATAAACACATAAATCCTCATCTCGCACTATTTTGCTTTTCTATCTTATAAAAATATCCCTTTACTATTTCAGTTTGAGAAATAGTTGCAGATCGAAACTGTCCGAATTAATCAAACTGAAACTTTTTTTTTTTTTTGCAAACAGGAATGGAAAACTATTTCCGCCACATAAGGGAAAAAAAATAGTTCTTTGGTAAATCTTAATGGCATAAAAAGTTTTGGAAAAAAACTGAATAAAAAATTTGGAAAATGTTATGACTTATTAAGTCAATTTTATTTTAATTTCAATTTTATTCAATTTTCAATTTTAGTCAATTTTATTTTAATTGTATGACTTATAAGTCATTTTATGACTTATTAAGTCATAAAATGATTATAAAAAGTTATCATAAATATATATATATATTAAAAAAGTCACAATCAAGGCATTACAAATGTGAAAATATGAGATAAAAGGCGAAATTCACAGTCATAAGTATAACATCAAGTCAAATTATGACACAAATTTGAATGAGGCAAATAATAATGATATAATTTTTGTAATTTGACTTTTATGTCATAATTTTTACTTTTTAAGTCATAATTTTGACTAGATCATATGTTCAACTTCTTATCTCTTAAATATGTCATAATTTGGACTTAAAATTATGATTTACAATAGTATGTTTTTTTTTATGACGAGGCGGAAAATTCACAAATGGTTCTGATATTTATTTAATCCCAATATCTTCCACAGAGTGAAAAATTAACCCTTGAGAAACACCTTGCTGAAGATCGACTGAACAAACTTAGAAAAGAAAACTCAGAATTACGGGTGAGAGAGAGAATCTTGAAGTGTGCAGTTACTCTACTGGCCACAGGGGGAGCTGTATTAACGCTGTCTGATCATGTTTATAGGCGAAATTAGAGGAATCTCACATGATACTGGCTGAGAAAAACCGGGACCTTACAAAGGTGATGATTGATTTTAGTCCTAGAAACAGAGTTCACTACATTTGTGTCTTTCTTTATGGCATTTGTTGTTTATTTCACTTAGAAAAACATCCTGCTGGAAAAGCTGAAGGACACTCACTATGAAAGTCACAGAATGATCGAGGTATTCCAAGGTTGAGTCCATTTTCAACATGTGAAATAATGGTTTGACTATTCAGTGATGGCGTTTTGTTGTGTGCTAATGCATCTGAAGGGCCTGCAGTCAGAGTTGACGAGACTACACGAGCACTCACAGCAAGCACTCTTCAGGTAAACTCCACTTGGGTGAAGCTTCTTCGGCAGTCTGTGTTTACATTTGCTGGAAATTTCTATTGGTACTTGTGAAAAGCAGCAACAATGAACCATTTATGCTCTGAAATCAGGGGGTTCAAGATTATAAAAAAATAAGGTAAATAAATACCACAGCAAATATTTGGGAGCACTTCCACTCGGCGCAGTAATATCACTCCGGAGAGGATTTTTCAACTGAGTGATGATATTACTCTCGCCGAGTCCGAAGTGTTCCCGAGCACTTGTTGTGGTATTTTGCCATATATTATAGTTATCCATTTTACATGCTTAGAAAAGCGTAACGTTTTATTTTGTGTCACCATTCTTGGTCGAGTTACACTATTCGTGAAAAATAGTCACACTTAGTCAAAAATGACCCCATAGGAAATGAATGGAAAATTGACAAAACAAAAATTCACAATTTTTTATTTATTTATTTATTTTTTAAATTTTTTTAATTAAAAAAATCGTTTTTGAGATTGTTTCAAGTATATATTCAAATCCACAAAAAAAAAATGTGTTCATAAACATCTGGGGAATTCACATGCTTATCCATAGAGAGCTGTACATGCCATCTAGTGGTTACACCATGATATGCTTTTTCTCTATACTGTAACCAGATGGTGCTAATTTTCTTAAAAAAAAAAAATTTCTGAAGGCCTAGACTCTATATTAAACTAAAATACAGCATTAATAATTTTTTGAAAAAAAAAAAATAATAAATAAATAAATAAAAAATAAATAAATATATATATAAATATATTTATATTCCATGGCAAAAATAGACCATAAATATTAATAAATTCAATCAAATTGTCTCAAAATACTAAATTACAAAGAATAAACATTATAGAACAAAAATAAATTGCATTGGTTTTACTGGGATGGAGGAAATTTAATTTTTAGGTGTCCGGTCACTTTTGACCACGAAGATAACAAGTGTGACTCTGAAACGAAGAGCACATGAGGGTTAAATAGAGAAAATGTGGAGGTGTTTGGTCGCTTCTCTGCTTGGATCCTAATGAATGAACTGGGCTATAGTTAAAGGAGTAGTTCAATTTTCAAAAAAAACATTGCTGATAATTTTTAGAAAGTGATGTGAAGGCCAAGTAACCCATGTTCTTTGCATTTAACACATCCAAGTTAGTGCACACATTAGGAGTAGTGAGTAGTGGACACACTCACCCAGAGCAGTTGAAAGCCATTTTTGCTGTGGCACCTGGGGACCAATTGGGGGTTAGTTGCCTGTTTCAAGGGCATCTCAGTTATTTCCGGCAGGTATTGAGAATCAAACCTGCATCCTTCAGGTTACCACTCTCTAACCATTAGGCCATGACTGTCTCAGACCATACATGTTACAGGACACCCTGGAAGGTAGCCCATACTTTGAGAGACAAAGTATTTTTACATCAATGTACTGGTCACTGAACATTTTCTTTAATTGTGTGATAAAAAACGAACAAAATCCTTTTATATAATATGTGTATACATAGTTCTGTTTCATGGCTTTGTTTAAATGTTGTGCTTTTTTGTAAAGGAACTTTTTCATATTTTTTGGCAGGTTAAATAAATACCACATCAGCTCTGGTGGTCCACAGAGGACAGGTGTGACAAACCATCAGTCTCTTCACCATGAGATTCAGGAGGCTCAACCGGTAATAGTCCATTAGTTCATTCACATCCAGTACGTTAACCCTCTGATGCATGATTTATTACATTTCTGAACTCTTTTAAATAGTGTATTTTTAAGTTACGTATCTGTTCACCCTAGTGGGCAACTTGCATTTATTGTTATATATTATAATAATGTATCTCTTATACAACTAGTACAACCATTGTTTTTAAATATTTTATATAACATATGATTTCCATAGAAAACACAGATTCTGTTAGTTGCTGAGCTGTTTAAGACTGAAGAAACCCTTGTGAAAAAGAAGCGCACTTAAAAGGTGCATTGTAGTGTAGGCTACTTGAAATCTTAAGAATATGTATTTTTAAAACTACATGTACTTGCAAGTATTATAATATTAATGAAATAAAAGGCAATGTAGCCTACACTTGCATGAACATATTACTTCCCCTTTTTAAAGAATATAATAGAAGTAGGCCTACTTATGAAAATTACAAATAAAGATGTACTTTAGTCGGCCAAACGTTTTCTAAAGTTCAGCTAATTGTATTTAATATAACTATGATAGCCTATAATTACTTTGCTTTTTTGTGAAACATTACATTCAAGTATTCTTTTAAAGTATATTGCTTTATCTAATAATTGCACTTTTAAAAAGTAGCCTATATTAAAGATGACTTCTTTTTTACAAAGGAGGGCTGCTATTATGGCAAGCCGTTTTAGCTTTTATTCTTTTTTCAGGATATTAATTCTTGATATGAACAATTAAATTCTTGATATCAAGAATTTAATTGCTGATATCTGTAATTGTATTTTCACTAGTAAATTGTCACCATAGGCTGCCATTCAAAACAATTTTTTGATATCAAGAGATGATTTGTTACTAGTAGAAATATCATTTTTGATATCGATAATTACATTGTTACTAGTAAAAATGTGAATTCCTGATATCAACAATTAAATTGGTACTAGTAAAAATTTTCATTTTCGATATCTGAAAATGTATTTTTAATATTAATATCATTTCATATATCTAAAATGGCTTTCTTACTAGTATCAATCACGTTCGTGAAATCAGAAATTAACATTGTCACTAGAAAAAATTTAATTATAGATATCAAAAATGAACATTGTTACTAGTATTAATTCAATTTTGGATATCAAGAATAGAGATTTCCACTAGTATCAATTGAATTATTGATATAAAAAATAAAGGTTTTTACTAGTAATTGTATTTCTGATATGTGAAATTGGAATTTCAACTAGTAAGGAATCAATTCTTGATATCAACAATTGGTTTTGAATGGAAGCCTATGGTGACATTTCACTAGTGAAAATACAATCGTTGATATCAAGAATTCATATCCTGGAAATGAATAAAAGTTAAAACGGCTTGCCATATTGCATTATGTTTCAGACCTTTCTGATCATTTCAATCCGCTTGTCTCTCTATCTGCGCATTACATATTTGTGCCAGTAGGTGGCGATATGTGTCTGCCTTTATGATCCTACCCCTGTTATATAATCTGTTCAAAGGCACCAATCCATTGAGAAATGAAGCAACTGAATAGACTCTGTTTTGTCTCAGCTTCGAACAGTTGTTGTTGTAGGCCCAAAAATAGAAGGAACTAGAAATAGCTCTTTAAAATGTTAGATACTTGACTTATTACGTATTGAATTGTTGTTTAAAAGCAATATACGTGAAATGTGACGTGAAGGCCAAGTATGGTAACCATACTCCGAATTTGTTCTCTGCATTTAACCCATTCAGTGCACACACATTAGGAGTAGTGAGTAGGTAACACACACACACATACACACATTCGAACTCGGGTCTGTCCACAGTGCTATTGCTCCAATATATCACACCCATAGTCGCGGTGTTGGTCTGATTACCTAGTCGGCAGAATCGTCCATGGTTGTTTTCATGCAGAATCTGGAAAAAAAAAACATTTGTTTTACATGTGGAAGTAAAATGTATGTACAGTATATGTCCTCTTCTACTCATCTTTCAGTCCCAGAATGTGTCCATGGAGTCGATTTGTGGTTCTGTCAACCAGATCTTACCCATCGTCCCCCAGAGAGAAGACATTCAGAACCTCCGAAAGATCAAGCCTGTAGAGTTGTCTCATATCCTGCATGCACAACTCTCAGAGACTGTGAGAAACACACACACACACAATAACAACATTATATACTGCTGGGGTTTTCTCTCAAAATACTCAAATAACAACAGAGAATCAAAGTTATTGTACAGTTTATTAATATTGTTATTCAGTCAAACCAGAATTTTGACCTTTTCTGATTTTGGGACTTGTTGGTCAAGTCAAGTCACCTTTATTTATATAGCACTTTATGTAATACAGATCGTTTCAAAGCAGCTTTACAGTGATAACAGGAAACCAATGTGTGTTCAGTTCAGTGTTGATTCAGATCTGTTGTAAAGATCATCAATTATTAAATAAGGGTTAGATAATATATTTTAGCGCAGTTCAGTTCTCATAGAACAGCGTCAGTACGGTCAGATAGTTCAGAGCCACATTATTTGCAATAATGAAAATGTGTGTGTAAAGAGACTTTGGTAAGTTTGGGATTAAGGAATGTAGAACACGGTCATCCAGAATAAGGCATTAAAATGTGCTTAAGAATTACTAATAAACAGCCAATATCCTAGTAATGTGCATGCTAATTAGCAACTAGTTAATAGTGAGAGTAGGAGCCTAAACTAAAGGAGGAGTCACCTGCATTCTAATACATTATAATACATGCATGCTGCCTTATTAACAACCTTATAATGTGTAGTATCATCTCATGAATAAGTGAGTAATAATGGAAACGGTAACTACTGGAAACTTGATACCTCAAATTCTGCTGAGCCATATCTTCCTGATACTTTATGCTAGAAACAAACTGACCTTTGCACACCTTTCAAAAAAGTGGAAGATAAGCGTTCACCTGATGCCTTGATTGTACATGTAATTAGAATGTAAGAGTTAAGGCAGACAAGGATGAACAAATGTGATTGACAATACATGTGTGTTAACTAAAACCAAAAAGACTCAAAATAAAATAAAATACACCAAGGCAACATTTCTCATTTTTATTTAATTTAACTTAATGTACTAAAATAACTATAACTGAAAGTGATGAAAATATGAAAACTATAGCCATATAAAAGTACTAATAAAACGACACACACAACCAAATGACAAAAAAAAGTAATATTAATAAAAAAAAACTACAATATTATCTCAAAGATATGGAAGCTTGTTTCTGCCACTGAATAAAAAAGAAAAAATAATTGCGACATTTTATCTTACAGTTGCAAGATATGAAGTCAGAATTGTGAGAAATAAAGTCACAATTGCGTGTTAAAGTCAGAATTGCGTGATATAAAGTCATAATTGCGAGATATAAAGTCGGAATTGCGAGATATAAAGTCAGAATTGCAAGATATAAAGTCAGAATTGCGAGATATAAAGTCATAATTGCGAGATATAAAGTCGGAATTGCAAGATATAAAGTCAGAATTGCGAGATATAAAGTCAGAATTGCGAGATATAAAGTCAGAATTGCGAGATATAAAGTCATAATTGCGAGATATAAAGTCAGAATTGCGAGATATAAAGTCGGAATTGCGAGATATAAAGTCAGAATTGCGAGATATAAAGTCAGAATTGCGAGATATAAAGTCAGAATTGCGAGATATAAAGTCAGAATTGCGAGATATAAATTCAGAATTGCGAGATATAAAGTCAGAATTGTGAGACATAAAGTCAAGAATTGCGAAGATATAAAGTCATAATTGCGAAATATAAAGTCATAATTGCGAGATATAAAGTCATAATTGCGAGATATAAAGTCAGAATTGCGAGATATAAAGTCAGAATTGCGAGATATAAAGTCAGAAATTGCGAGATATAAAGTCAGAATTGCGAGATATAAAGTCAGAATTGCGAGATATAAAGTCAGAATTGCGAGATATAAAGTCAGAATTGCAATGTTATAAAGTCAGAATTGCGAGATATAAAGTCAGAATTGCGAGATATAAAGTCAGAATTGCGATGATATAAAGTCAGAAATTGCGAGATATAAAGTCAGAATTGCGAGATATAAAGTCAGAATTGCGAGATATAAAGTCAGAATTGCGAGATATAATAAAGTCAGAATTGCGTGATATAAAGTCAGAATTGCGAGATATAAAGTCAGAATTACGAGATATAAAGTCAGAATTACGAGATATAAAGTCAGAATTACGAGATATAAAGTCAGAATTGCGAGATATAAAGTCAAAATTGCGTGATATAAAGTCAGAATTGCGAGATATAAAGTCAGAATTGCGAGATATAGAGTCAGAATTCGAGATATAAAGTCAGAATTGCGAAATATAAAGTCAGAATTGCGAGATATAAAGTCAGAATTGCGAGATATAAAGTCAGAATTGCGTCTTATAAAGTTGCAATTCTGGAACAAAATGACAGAAGTGCGACTTTTTATCTCACAATTCGGACTTTTCTCAGCAATTGCGAGTTTACATCTCGCAATTTTGACGTTATAACACATAATTGCGAGTTTATATGACGAAATTCTGACATCTTTTCTCAGAATTGTGAAGATGTAAACTTGCAATTGTGAAGTTATCAGGCCAATTCTAAGGGAAAAACTTTTTTCCCCTCAGAATAGTTTATATGTCACAATTCTGACTTTACAACACACAATTTCGACCTTATATCTGCATAATTCTGACTTTATATCTCACAATTCTTACTTTATATCTTCTAGCAATTCTGACTTTATATAAATCTGAGAAATAAAGTCAGACTTGTGAGATAAAAAGTCACAATAACCTTTTTAATTTTTTTTATTATGTGACGGAAACAAGCTTCCTTACAAATATACTAGAAATAACACTGTAGTTGACCCTAAAAATGACCAGCTGTTCCAAACATTTTTTCAACTTTCTTTCTTTGTATCATCTGCTCTTCAGGACAAAGTTGGCAACAGTGCGAGTGAGAAGTTACAGAGACTCTCTCTGCAGGACCAACAACAGCATGGAAGTTCTAGGCATCAGCTGGTGACACTGTAATGAATCATTTCCATAATATTTTAACGTTCCTTTGCGTTGCACGACATTGATCATGTTGTCCATCATGCTTTCCAGTCTAAAGAGCTGGAGCTTCTTGAAGCTCCGCTGGCAGCGCGAGGACAGCACAAGGACAAGCGTCAGACACAGGAGGCTCACATAGCGGCTGCCATCACCTGGTGGAGGGGTCAGACTGTCCCGAGATCCACAAGAGCCTCTGGCACCCACGCAGAAACAGATCCAAAGCCTGGAGGTCGATCGCACCAAAGCCCAGGTGGAAGAGACTAAGCTTCTCAAAGACCAGGGAACCAGCACACAGGAAGACTCTCAGGTTCAGTTCAGAGATGTGGCTGTGATCACCGATTCATCAGTAGAAGAAGACCTGCTGAAGTCCCTGAGGAAAGTGGAGGAGTTTATGGGCAGCGAGAAGAGGATGAAGGACAGGATAGAGGCCATCAGCATGAGGGTGGAGAGAGCGTTACGTAGAGCTGAAACCACTGAGAGGCAACTCAAGGCCCTGGAGGACACGACCTCTGCCAACACACAGGTGTGGACTGACAGAATTACTGACACCAAATGCATTCACACTGCCAGGCAAAAGTTTAGAATAGTTAAAGGGATACTTCACCTCTGGAAAGATGAATGTGTATTTAAAATGGGTGATTTATGTAGAAGTAATGTGAAATTATTTTTGAATTTGGAGCTTTCTAGACTGAGAAAAGCCAGAAAATGTATTTTTGGCTTATGTGGATGAAAGACAACAACTCCCAGAATGCACTTGCTTCGCTGCCCTAACTTTTGTACAATCTCGACGGCCGGACATAGAAAAAGATCCGGTCCGAGAAAAAGAGGATGGTAACCTCTACTACTCAGCTTTCTCCACAGAACAAGAGCCTGCTAGCTTAGCTTCCAAAAAAAGATGGCCGACACTATGTGTTCATTCTGTGAGTGAGATCACGCCCTCTATGGGCGGGTTGAGAACATGCGGGACAGACCCTACTACTGACTGTAGTCTTTAGCCTCTGGCCAAAAAATCCTTTTTGGGATTTTTGCATCATCTGAGGATGTTTTTCCAGACAAGTAATACATAAATCTCTCGTCTCAGAGGATATGAGGGTGGAAAGCATTTGAAAAAACAACTGGTTTTCTACTAATAGAAAGATTAAAGGGATAGTTCAGCCAAAAATTATATTTAAACCATGCATTACTCACCCTCAAGCCGTTCGAGATGCATATGTCAATCTAGTTTCAGACGAACACATTTTCAGTTATTTTAGAAAATGTCTTAGACCCATTCAGTGGATATAATGTGAAGAAATGGGGTCCAGCTCCTTCAAGTCCCAAAAATGTGCATAAATCCTTCACAAAAGTAATCCAGGGTGATAAACAGAGGCCTTCTGAGGGTAATCCGTGTGGTATTGCCGTAAAAATATACATATTTAAAACTTTACAAATGAAAATATCTGACTTCCGGCAACGAAGTCGCGGTACGTTCACGGGTGATGGAAGTAGGCGTACGTCAGCGTCAGGAACCGTCGTGACGTCCTACCTCGTACACACGGACTTCCGTCACCCGTGAATGTACGATCACGTAGGAACCGTCACGACGATCGTTGCCGGAAGTCAGATTTTTTCATTTATAAAGTTTTAAATATGTATATTTTTACGACAATACCGCATGAATTACCCTCAGAAGGCCTTCGTTTATCACCCTGAAGCCGGATGGATTACTTTTGTGAAGGATTTATGCACATTTTTGGGACTTGAAGGAGCTGGACCCCATTTCTTCACATTATATCCACTGAAGGGTCTAAGACATTTTCTAAAATAACTGAAAATGTGTTCGTCTGAAACTAGATTGACATATGCATCTCGAACGGCTTGAGGTGAGTAATGCATGGTTTAAATATCATTTTTGGCCGAACTATCCCTTTGATGCTAAATCCTGAAGTATCCCTTTAAGATTTTTTTTATATTTTTGAAAAGGCTGCATTTATTTGATCGAAATAACAGTAAAAATGTCATTTGTGAAGGATCATGTGACACTGAAGACTGGAGTAATGATGCTGAAAATGCATCACAGGAATACATTACATTATAAAATATATTCAAATAGAAAACAGTAATTGTAAATTGTAATAATATTTCACAATACTAAAGTTTTTACTGTTCGATACAATTTACAAAAAGTGGAGAGGAGGACTCAAGTGCAGTGAAGGGATGATTTATTAACACAACAAAACACAAAGCAAAGCAAAAACATAATAAATGAAACATAAAACAACACTGAACTAGAAGAACAAATACTGACTAAGGCCCTGTTTACACGAGAACGCTCGCGGGTGAAAACGTAAAAATATTTTATCGGATGTGCCTTTCGTTTACACGGCGACGCCGTTTTTGAGGCTTAAAAACGCAAAAAAGTGAAACCACCCTCCAGAGTGGAAATCTTAAAACGCTCCACCGTCGCGTTCCCGTGTAAAGGGTAAAAACGCAAAAGTCTGCTTGACAGTGAAGGTTGTACGCAGGCGCGTGGACTTGGTGTTGTTATAGTATGCACTCCTAGCCGCCTGAAGTGCATACTACATTGAATTTCCCACACTTTTGCGTCATCATTTGCACGCGAATTTCCCACACAAAACGCTCGTCTAAACGCAGAATAAAAAGTGATGACGCGACGCCACGTTTGCGTTTTCTCTTCAGAATCGTTTCTGTGTAAACATAGCCTAAGAACATGACGACCATCACAGGGAAACTGGGGTAACATAAGACAACGATCCAACAAAGACAGCAAACAAGAGGAGACTTAAATAGGGAACAAATCAAGAGTGAACAGGTGGAAGAACTCAACACTAATCAGGTAACGAGGGGAGGGATCAAACAGTGACTAGAGCACATGGCCCAACATAACAAAGACACCCATGTGCAATACAAGACAGGACAGACACGTGACAACTGTGTTTTTGGTCGAATAAATGCAGCCTTGGTGAGCGGAAGAGATATTCCAAACTTTTAAATGGTAATATTGAGTTTGTAACCTGCAAACTGTGGCTATAATTGATCTAACATGTTTTTTGTTTTGTTCTAGTTGTTATGTATGTCTCAATCTGTGTCTACTGGCATCCTGGATTGTAGCTCAGCTGACATCACATCCGTTTCCACACCGCAGACTCTCACTCAGACAAGCGCCCTCGCTCCATTCTCATCCGTCAAACGGTATTGACTACCTCTAAATATTTCTTTGTCACACTTTGTATGTTGTTGTTCCAGAAATAGAATCCATTTCTAAAGCGGCTTTTGCACTAGAAGTACATTTTCATAGTTCCTATAACTATTGGCAGAAGTACCCGCTTTTTGGCGTGTTCACCCTGCAGCAACTGGGAATGATTTTAGGATTTCAGATTATAATTTTAGATTTTCACATGGGCAGTTATAGGGACTAGCCACCAGGGCTGTCCCCTGAGAACTAGGCCCATTTTTCTGGTCACTTACGTCCTGCCGCTCTTGTTGTTGTGCGGGACTTTTATTTTGACAGCACTGAGAACGCCAGAGCCTGAGCACACAGCGCTCCCATTCTCCGTCTTCATTAGTTTCTAATGTTTAACAGTCTTATGTAATATGATACTAGATAGAACTGTTAAGCACAGAAAGTAAACTGGATACTCAAGGGCATAAAAAATGCCATGCCCAAAATGGCTTTACACTAAGCTTTTTTTGTCTTAAACACAAATTATTGGTAAGGAAATTAGCCAAATTTAAGCAAATGCACTACTAGTAGTATTATATTTTTAATTCAGCATGTGTAAAATAATTTTTCAGTGGGACACTCTCTGTTGAATGAGTGAAACAGTGAATTATTAATCACTCATGTCTTTTAAAACCTCTAATAGTTTTGTTTTTTTTATGAGTGAAGCGTTGAATCTTTCACTCAACTGAGTTCATTCATCCAGCGTCTGTATGTTGTTTAGAGTCTCAGAACTAGTCATTCTGCTTTGCCTTTCTTTGGAAATATTTGTCCAAAATACATACAGTAACTGGCAAGTGTATAACATTTAAGCTGCTCAATATCACATATTTTATTTAACTGCTGAATAAAAGCATTATCACAGATTTCATATTCGATTCATGATGAACACTGACTGGCAAACACAAACGGAAGTGCTAAAATAATGATAATGCAATCTTGTTATCTATTGTTTGGAAACATTGTTAACTAAAAATTTAACTATTTAAAAATCACTGAAATAAAGGTGAAATATAATATAATTATTAGATGAAATATTAAACTTAAATTATAAATATTGTGTTGGCAAGTCTGTCGAATTAAAGGGATAGTTCACTTTGAAATTATTTTTGGTATGTTTTAGCTTACCTCAAGGGCATCCAAGATGTGGGTGTCTTTGTTACCACAGTAGTTTCAATTTTCATATTTTTAGGCCAAACAGTTCTTGTCTGTCAGTCATATAATGGAGGTCTATGGTCACCACCTCAAAGAGCATGCACAGAGAAGTCCAAATTAAACATGATATAATGACTTGTAAATGTAAGTACACATTGATGGCCTAAGACACTGAAACGAGCGATTTGTGTGATAAAACGAACAGTATTTATATTGTTTTACCTCTTGTTGTAACCACAGCCACGTCCAAGTGATCTAAGGGCGCGGGCTCTTTGTGGATGTGGTTACAAGAGGTAAAAACAATTTAAATACTGTTCGTTTTCTCACACAAACCACTCGTTTCGTGTCTTAGGCCATCAATGTGTACTTACATTTACGAGTCATTAAATCATGTTTAATTTGGACTTCTCTGTGCATGCTTTTTGAGGTGTTGACCATAGACCTGCATTATGTGACTGACAGACAAGAACGGTTTGACCTAAAAATATCAAAGTTGAAACTACTGCGGAAACAAAGACACCTACATCTTGGATGCCCTTGAGGTAAGCTAAAACATAACAAAAATGTATGTTAAACAAACTAATTAAGCTGATAAGCACATACAATTACTAAAGCATAAAATAAAATTAAAACTGAAAAAAATAAAAATATTCATTTTTTTATATAAAGGATCTGACATAGAAGTGACACCATTATAACCTCATCAAGTACTTTATGAATAATCAATCCCATGTTTTCCTAATAAAATGTTTACAGACAAATAAAAGGTGTTTACAGCACTTCCAAAATGAGAAAAATAAAAAAAAAAAAAATCTTAAACCACCATCAGCCCTAACACTGTACACTACGGCATCTGCTTTTTCAACACAACTGAATTATGTTTTTTTTTTTTAATTTATGTGCAGTATGTGTGTGTGTGTGTTCTCTCACGGTGTAACCTCCTTCCTGCTGTGTCTGTAGGGATCTCTGTGGCTCTGGCCCAAGAGCAGATGCTGTTTAGAGTTGAGTTCACACATGTGATATGAGCCCTTAATCGCGTTTAATCATTCAATAAGTTTGTGGAATAGCAAGTCGCTGTGCTTGTTTGCTCACTAAACAAAAGCAGATGTCTGTGTAACTGTGTGTATATCTGATACAAACACTGTCTTTAAGCATTTTCCCTCTGGTTGTTTTGCGGATGACGAAAAGTGTTGCATTTGATTATCAAATGAGCAGTCCAAAGTGAAGTGAAATGTGCGTGCTTTAATACGGCTGACCGTCTCACATATGCTTTGTGTTTCATGGAGATAACATTGTGTGCAATTGTGTTTCAAAATCAATCACACAAAAGAGCACATTCACATAAAATCGTCTGCCTACAATTTTTTTGACAAACCTAATTTTAAAGACTGAGAGTTATTGTAAACAATATATATACGTTTTGGGGTTGGGTGGTCTCTTCTGCAGTTGTTTGATCATAAAATACAGTAAAAAGAATAATATGTGAAATATCATTACAATTTAAGCGGTTTTCTATTGTAATATATTTTAAAATGTAATTTGTTCCTATGATGCAACAATTCATAATGTTGAAAACAGTGCTGTTTAATATATTTATGAAAACTGTAATACTTTTTTGGTAACACTTTATTTGAAAGGGTGTGCATAAGACTGACATGACACCTTCATAACCATGACATGTCCTGAATGTGAAGGAAGTTTTTTTTGCATGTTTATGACAACTGTCATTAAAGGTACAATATGCAGGATTTTTGCAGTTAAATCTCCAAAAAACCACTAGGCCAATGTTATATGTATTGTTTAGTTGATTACTTACAATATCCCAAAAGTTTCCAACTATTTGTAAATCGTGAGAAAATTGCGATTTTTAACTGAGGAAACGGGACGTGTGAGCAGGGGTGAGGAGTCGCCAGTCAATGATGTCATATCCGCATTACTCCCGGTTTCTGCTAGGTTTGACCTCGTACTGCAATAGTAACCATGGCGACAGACATGGACAACTGAGCCGGTTGTGCCCGTTATTCGAGCTCAACAGCGTTAGCAGGATTTTGTTCAAACGTTATGGACCATGACAAGCAGACTTTGAGACAAATAGAGAACTAAAACGAAGATCAACATCTTTCGAGATGCCGAGAGCTCCACGTCCGCGACTAACTTCGACTCTGACAGTAGGGCTGTCGCGATAACCGCAATATTGTAATACCGCGCTTCTGACAAGTCAACCGCAGAGGATTGCACGTAACCGTAGCAACCGCGAATATTCACGTTTTTTTTTTTTATAAGGCTATACTCTTCTTGTTTTGAACTTCATGCATGTGTATTGAATGTTAAACAAGTTCATAATGATAACAACAAGACTGTTTATCTTGGTGATGTGTAGCCTACAGAGGCTTCACACAGACCGTGAATGAGAGAGATCTGCAGAGCGCATGCGATTACCTGCGTCTGTCTTTGAAGTCGTGAAAAGGTTGCTGTGTCAAAGGAAAGCGAAATATTTGTCGTATCATCATTTTAACCTTCACGTCATGGGTATTTTCCACAAATGCGCGTCAGCAGCAGCGCTGGTCAGCATCCCACAGCGCGAGGAAGCCGCGGGGAAATAAAATCACAGTCACGCATTGAATCAATGCCATATTGGTCTCTAATAAGTGAAGCATCAGCTTCCGCGTTACCCATGCGACGCATTGTTGATCAGCTGAGCCTTAAAAAGTGGAACTTAAAGTTAAAAATAATTAACATCTTGTTTCATTACATCTCTTTTAACGAATCAGCTTCTTTGAAGGTGTTCGTTGAATGAACGGTTCAAAGTCCGTTGTCATAACAATATGCGCGTTGAGTGAAAGCCTTTCAATCATGCTTTCACTGCGCAAATAGACGCTGTTTAGGTTCGGTTATTGGTTAAATGACCTCGTTTTTGTCCACATCGTAAATTTTATTTACATAGCAACAAATACATATAAAAATATAAATAAATGGCGGTAATACCGCATATCGCGCTATTGAGCCACCAGTGTTTCCTCTAGGATTTTTCCAAGCTGTGGGGGCAGGCCCATTTTCCCAGGGGAGGGGGCGTGGCCCACGAGTGATATTCCCTTAAGCCACGCCCCCTTGTCTCAAAAGTATTATAAGCGATCATGCGCATCCCGTGCGCAAATGATGAACTTGAAGCAACACCAAGTCACAGCACACAACGCTTCACATTGAAAAGAACATGGCGAAGGGATTATGCTTAGTAGGGCTGCAAGATTTGGGGAAAATGTCATATTGCCATTATTGAGGTCAATATTGCAATTGCGATATGCGATTCCGATATAATAAAATGGTTTCATGAGTCCAACTTGCTTTGTTCTAAAGTAAAATGCACACACAAATTAGTGATCATTCTGTGTATTAATGTTTATTTCTCAACTCAAACTAAAAACAACAACTAAATGATTGATAACACCCATAATGATCAATAAACCATCAACCAAACCAACATTGATTCCATCATTACAATTGATCAACTTTTAAAAAAACTTATTAGGCTTAAAAATATATAACAGCTTTTAAATTAAGTGAACTTCAAACAATCCCCACATAAACCCATAATAAAAACCACATTTTCCTGTCTTAACAGGTAGGATACAGAAATTGAATAAAGTTATCAAACTGCATGAATTATAAATTATACATAGAATAATCGTTATCAAAGCTACAAAAGTTCTTTAGTCAAGATCAGCGAGTAATTATCTAATTTCCCTTTGTTCTTTGATTAACTTTAGGCTACTGACAGAACGCTTATTCGCTGCTGGCCCTTTAAGAGGACCCGTTGCCGAGACGCGGATCTCACACGCGCCTCATATCTCTTTTCGTCCATAAGACTTTTCTTATGTTATGAAGATATCTCGACAAAACGACATTTTGGCATGATTGTGTGTGTTATTGTTCGTTCAAGTTGGAAAGAGAACTGTATATTCTGGCACGCGGTCAGTGCATGCGCATTCTGGAGCGCGTCTTTCTGCGAGTCTTATTTAGAGCATTCACAGGCAGCTTTTCACTTCACGAATAAGAGCGGGATCATGTAACACTAGTCAAAGGATGTCACAAAATAAGAGATGCTGCGTTAATAGCCCTAATTTGTTTATTTCATATAAAATCGCAGCATTTTGTGTTATATAATTGCATAGGTTTGACGTTTGAGATCGCTATTACGATTGCGATATGATTAATCGTGCAGCATTAATGCTTAGTGTATTCTATTTATGCAACAGTTTTTTGAGCCTTTTCTTTTAGCAGTTTGAAATTTCAGTGCGCATAAAGAACAATAGCACTCTCGACTCCAGTGCTGTAGCCTAATACATACACCCGGGAGAATGGAATATGATTTAGAAAGGGCAATAAACTCCACTCCAGCAAGATAAAGTCATTTTATGCAAACCATAGACCTTTATGCTTTATCTACAAATAAAGTATAATAATGGGAACATTGATCTTGAAGAGTGTCGTCGTGTTACTGTGGAAACCGAACGCGACGCGCTCATGCTGAATGAGAATGACTGAGGCGAGATGACTTTCCGTTAACTTTAACTTAGCGACTAAAATATTAATTTTACCACACATTATGCTATTGAATGACTTTAGAAGTCTTTGAATATAGTGTAAAAACTTGATTGTGGTTTACAAAGTTTTTATGCCTTTAGTGGGGCTTAACAAAATAACACAATACTATGCAGAATATCGGACGTCACTGAGAAGCTGCAACCGTGGCGGGAGGATTTTAAGTGTGGCGTCCGCCACGGGAGAATGAATGTAGCAGAGACACTGAGCCACTCAACATTACCGCAAGGGGAATTTCATAACCGCGACAGCCCTACTTGACAGAGACGCGAGTGTTGCATGTTACTTGAGCAATGTGAGTAAATTAATGTATATAAAACTAATCAATGTTATATAGTTCAACATGATGAAAAGTCGAAAGAAGAACAAGATGAAAGAATATGATTGTATGTTATTCTCTAATGTTAATCTAGCTTAGTCTCATACAGCCAACAAACAACCTAACTAACAGCATTCAACACACTCAAATGCCGATTAGTGTGATAGTGAAACTGTTAGAGCAAATGGAGCAGCGCTGCGTTACCTCAAGTTTAGTTCCTCTAATAAACTGACCTGTGTGAGTAATTCAGCGTGTTGTTCATAGTAAATGTCCTTATTCCTTTATATCCACGGGTAGTGCTGGGCGGTTTGACCAAAAATTGATATCACGTTTTTTTTCAAAATCATAACGGTTTTCGTTTTCGGTTCGTTTTTTTTATTAATTTTTTTATGCATAGTCAGGTGTTCAATGCATTTTCTACTGGTTAAGAGAGGAATTACTGCAGTAAATTGACTTAGGATGGTCTATTTTACTGTCATTAGTGAATATTGTAGAATAATTCCACACTAGTAATACAGGTTTGCATGGCCCCAGAAAATTATGCTGTTTACAAATAAGAGCCATTCATGATTCTAACGAAGTGAGGAATCAAAATGCAAAGACAACTGCAGTCAAAATACAGAACTTTTATTTTAAACAACACAATTAGAACAACTTGGAATACTTTTGCTAGTTCAAGGACAAATCCAGGAACATTACGTGCATTCAAGTAAATATAAAAGGAAATCTTGTCTTGCATTGCTTTTGAGGTCTATTAAAGAAATTAAAACAAAATTATGCAACTTGCATTAGTTATTCCTTCAAAAGTATTGCTTCTAAACCAGAACAAACATAAAATAAATATAAAGTGCTAACTTACTTGGCACACATGATTATCCTGTATAATGGAAACAATATTTGGCTCGACTTTTCTTTAGCTTTCCCTGTGTTACATGCTGATGTGGAGGGCGCTAAATCCGCGGCTGATTTAATACATTCTTGATATTCCAAGACATGTTTGCGGCTAAGGCGCTGGAGCAATTTGCTTGTGTTGCCGGGTCATTCTCCCCAGCTGAGAATTTTTGCCCGACAGCACTTACATAAAATGGTTGTTTGGTCGACGTCGGATTTTTGGAAAACAAAAAACCTCCAAACAACAGTCCCGGCTCCTCTTTTTGGCACAAGTTCTTCTTCGGTGTCATCACTGTCATGTTGTACTAATTCTTCAGCATCCATCGTCCATGTAACGTAACAGAGCGCTGCTGTTTGTTTACCCTCGTCGGTGCTCAGTAGTGCAACGGGTAAAGGGTCCGTCTGAAACAGTGTCGCGCACTCTATGGTCGCGCAGCGTAACGGTCATTCCGAACGTTGTGTAATTAAACCGGTATGGCGGTTTATTCAAAATCAAAATCGTGACGAAAATATAAACCGGTTTTCGGTTTGAACGGTTTACCGCCCAGCACTATCCACGGGACTCGCGTCTGCATATGGTTGCATATGTTGCATATGATATACATAATACTAGCAATCACGCCCTGCTTCATACTACAGTCATGTAAAAACATCAATGTGTTCACTCATCCATAAAAGATCCATCAGCTTGACGACAAGATCCATAATTCAGCGTAATGCGGAATATATGTCATTAATATACGCCTTTGTTATTGTAAGAGATTAGCGACCCCTGGTGGCCGAAACAATCGTGCATATTGTACCTTTAAGTGTCTTTCGCGCAATAATGACATTTTGAATGTGAATATGACATTGTTTGAGATGTCTTTGTTATGACACCTTGACATAAACCATAACATCATAACCTGTCAGTGTCTTTGTCATGACAACTTGGCATAAAATTAAATTGTCATGTGGTTGGCTTTGACATGGGTTAGTCATGAGGCCATTATAACTGTGTTATGAATATTTTTTGTGACCTCAACTACAGTGATAGAGATTTACACCTGACAGTTTAATGTAATGTTAACCAATAAAGCTAGGTGGTTTCTGAAGTTATTATGCCATGTTTATGACAGGTTGTGTTGTCTTAAGTAATGTCAAGTTGTCATGACAAAGACACTGACAGGTTATGATGTATTGGTTTATGTCAAGATATAATAAAGACATCTCAAACAATGTCATATTTGCATTCAAAATGTCATAACTGAGCGAATGACACTTAATGACAGTTGTCACAAACATGCATAAACTCTACTTCATCTTATGCACACCCCTTCAAGTAAAGTGTTACCTAAAAGTTTTTACTGTCATTTTTGGTCATTTTAACGCATTGAACTGTAACTTTTGAACTGTGGCCACCTCAGACCAACCCATGCATGCATTTACAGAAAACTGGCATTGACATTATAAACCTGTGTGATTAGAAATGTTTCTATATCAGTCATTTTGTACTCTATGCAAGAAAATAATACAAGTGTGGAACATAATGAGGGTAAGTGAATGTTTTATCCATGAAACAAAAAGCATATTATTGTGTCATCATTAACTTTCAGAGGCTGTTTATTTGGTTTTATAACTTGCAAATGTTTCAGCGTGCTATAAAGCGCATCCACAGAACCGAAGTAGATTCTAGAGAAGTTTATAGCTGAGAGATGCAATGCAAAGCATTTACCAGATTATTTCACCTACAGACAAAGCCTGTTCCTCTGGGAGAGGACATTTGCATTTGGTTTGCGTTTAGCTGTTGTGGTGTGGTTACAAAAGTTCTGTGATCTTTAATGAAGTTCCTCTTTTTAGTTTTCGTTTCTCCTTGGTCGGGTAATAAAGAATTGCACGTTGATATTTATTCATCTAGCAGGCACTTGATCCAAAGCAGCATTATACAATTAGATCAGTTTGTTCATTAACAGCACAAGCAAGTCATTGTAATCAGTTCTCATCTCATCGCTGTATGTCACAGTCTGGCTGGGGAATGACAGTCAGCATTCATCATCTGAATGAATAACATCTGCTGTAAGTCCTTCAGCTCCTGAAGCAGTAAAAGTGGAGATGTCAGTGATAATTGTTGAATGGAAGCTGAAGGGGCTCGTTTAACAAAAATAAACTCGCTTATTGCATTGACTGATTTAGATGTTTTTAGATAAACTCATTTCTGGGTGTAAATGATGATTGTTATTTGTAGAGCATCACTGAACATTTTGCGACTGCAGGTGATACACACTGAGTGTGTGCCTCGCCAAGTGCTTTCAGCCAGAGGATCAAGCTCATGTAAATGGTTGCCAGGTTATTGTTGCCCTTAGATATGGAGGCAGGGAGGGAGAGAGAGAGGCTCAAAGAAGTATTGAAAACTCTGCTGTCAATCAAGCGCTGACGCCTCCTTTAGTGCGTCATGCTGTTAAATGGACGACTATTTAATGTGCATTTTAACACTTGTGCATTTGCATGACAGACCCGTGACTTGCAAATAAGCCTGGATCTCTTCAAACAGGTGCCTGGCTTCTATACACGCGAGCAGAGGACCACAGCAACCGGGTAAAGGAAAAAAGCTCTTTATTTTTGTTATATTGTTTGTTCGTTTTTTTATTATTGTCTGTTAATTTTACTCTGGTGTTTTACGTTAAATCTTAAAATATCCTAGAGTATATCCACTGCAGATTTCTTGTGTTTTTGTGTCTTTTGTATTGCTTGTTAAGGCAAACCTTACTGTTACCATGGGTAATACTTGCAGGTTCAGGGGTTGTTTGTTAAACCATGGATAAACGATACCAAATTCTTCCTAAAATACTGCTGATCATTGTAGATAGATTTTAGTGTCCTTGTTGTATCTAGACTAGAGACCAAAATGTAATGCAGGCCTATTTTGACCGATTTGGACCAAGCAAACACCCAGAAATCCCTAGTAACCTTTTAAAGGGGAACTATGCAGTTTTTTAGCTTAACTAAACTAAAATTGGAATGGTTATATGACTTTTTTCAAGTTGAATGGTGGCCATCTTTTTTCTCTTTGTCACCATCTCTGTTCGACATCTGCAATTGCAGTCATTCGCGGAATTATCAACTTTACGCAAGTTGTAATTCTTGACACCCTCGACACTGCACAGCGTGGATGAACACAATGTTTGAGGAGACTGCGTCGGTGTGGATACTGGCATTCAGATTATTCAGATTAATCTTCTTGGAAATATGACCAACATAATAACTTTTACCGGAAAACGTCATTTGAACTAGTAAGAAACATTGTAGTAAATTGAGCTGATTAAATCTAAAAATCACTTATTTATCATATCACGCAAAACCGTGCAATTTATACTTTATCCTCAAATTGTTAATGTTAACAATGTCAGCATTGCGTGACTACATGTAATGTCCTTCTGATATGTATCCTTGTTTTCGCATGGGTCCGGTTGCAGTCTCTTTTTCTGTAGCCACTCCGAAGTCACGTAATGACGCAAAGACATGCTCGAATATTTGCTGAAATCCACCAGTACCACTGGATTAAAAACAGTATTACAAACTTACCGTTTTGAATCGAGCTAAGGCAAGGAGATAGTTTTCAACACTGGCTGGTTATGTATTTTATCAAATGTGAAATTTGCGCATTCCCTCTATTGTATAATATGTAACACGTCACACCATGTCACGCTCTGCGTGAGTGGTATTTATGACCGTAACGTTAAATACAATTACTTTACAGTGACTCTAGGGGTCGCTGTTTGACAAAACTGGATTCCTGCAAAGTGTGCCTTAAGGGGTCATGAACTGGCTTTTAAAATTTTATTATATTGTTGTCTGAGGCCAACTTATGACATTCGCTTGGTTTTTGTATTCAAAAACATCAAAATGAATAAGTAAAAGGCTATTTTCGACCCTAGCTTTGAGCCTAGCTCAAAAACGCTCGGTTTTTATGGGCGTCTCGCACTGAAGACTTGGAAGTAAATGTTCACTGCTGTGACTGGATAACAGTTTTGCATATTGCATGTGGGGGAAATTGTTTTGAAAACGTTCAATGTTGTAAAACGTCAACCGGTAAGGTAAAAGGTTTAAAGGTTTTTGGATATTTTATAATAAATAAAAAACTTACATATTGTGTCTTTAAAACATTCCTTCAAAAACTTTAATCAAATTTTCCTTGAGCTTTTCACATCTAAGAGGTCATAATATTATAAGAATATCCTGTAAGTTTCAGAACTGAAAACGTCCTTGTTAGTCCAATAAAAGCTTTTATTGACACCAGCCTCAGCAAACGACTCGTTTTTCAAAGTGGGGAACTATGACGTCAAAGAGGATAAAACACCACCCCCGCAGAAGAAGATCAACGCCTACTTCAACACGGCCGGTTTAGCCCCGCCCACCGATTCGTGCATTACACGCCTGAAATAACATAGATGCCTACCTCATGATGACAAACCGTATCGAGCTACCGAGCAATACAGAATATTGTACTGTGCCTGGTTACAGAAGACAGTCGCTGCATAAGCTTCCTCTGGATTCCAATAGGACTGCATGGATAAACTTTATTTTTAATGAATTTCCAGCTGATGAGGTAAAACATTGTCCGTCTGTTCGCTTCATTTCACTAAAGATTGTTTTGTAAACAAGACTGGATTTGCAGACCGATTAAGAGTAAAGAATGGTGCTGTGCCGTCTACATTGGATCTGACAGGAATGGTGCAACACACGGACTCTGGGTCGAACATGTATGGGCGAATCATTCCGGTTGCCATTTTACAACATTGGACGTCTTTAAAACAATTTCCCCCAGTGCATCGATGGGTGAGTTGAAACTCATTATAATATGCAAAACTGTTATCCACTCTCAGCAGTGGGCGTTTACTTCCAAGTCTTCAGTGCGAGAAAACCAAGTGTTTTTCAGCTTGGCTCTATTTTGAATTTTTTTTCAAAATTTATTTTGATGTTTTTGAATGCAAAAACCAAGTGAACAAAGCGAAGTGATCTAAGGACCAAAATATAAAGATGTCTTGGGCCAATAAGCTACCACTTAGAAACCACTCGAACGCCCTTGAAACAGGCCTGAGCATTTTAGCAACCGCATAACACACACATGCAGTCATCCGCAACATTACAGCATGACGCCCATCTCACGTATTCTTTAGAAAGCGTAAAAATGTTGAAAGTTTGAAGACTTTACCGTTACTTTATAATTGATTCATATTTTCTGTAGCTTTGTCAAAGCAGAGTCTACTGTTCTGTAAAGCAGCTGGTTAGATGTCACATGATATTTGCATATTCATTTAGTTATCACTCCTCACTTTTTGCTGAAGCTTCTTGTTAAACGTGTGTGTGTGTTCATTAGTGGAAAGAATGTAGATTACTGTCATTAACAGGGTGCCGAAGACAAACCAGTTTTCGACTCATCCATCAAATTTTAGGAATTAAATCTAAATCAGAAAGAGGCAGAAGCCCAAAACACACAGGCTGAGAAGGACAGGCTCATTCTTCAGATGCAGCTCATTGGAGCATCAGGCGAACCGACACACACACACATACACACTGCAGTAGCAGCACGAGAAGGCTTCTCCTTAAATGGTCAAAGCTCCCAGGAGTCACAGGAAGGCTGGTGCAGGGAAAAAGTCAGGGAGAGGAAAAGAGAGAGGACGCTGATGATTGTGGAGCTTTGTGGAAAAATATCAACAGCACAAATACAAAGAGGGCTTTGAAGGGAATAGTGTGCACTTGAGAGAGCATCTTTCATCACTGTTGGCCAATCAGGTAGAGTTTCAGCAAGTTTTTCTTTGCATGGATTGATTTGTTCTCTTGAGACCAGAGCTTGTGGCGGACACAAGCACTTTAAAGTACACAACAGGGTTTCCTGGGAGGTGTGACATTATTTTGTGTATTAAAATGTGGAATCTGATGGCCTAAAATGCACTTTTATGATATACAAATTGACACATTTTGGTCACGTACACTAAAGTCTGAGACCACATTTAAAATCTGCCATTCAATCATCATCTAATTTAAACATGGACATAAACAAAGTTTTAGATTCTGCACTATTTCAATGTCACTGATTAAATATGCATATGTGTATTTGTGACTGATCATGTGACTCCAGATGGTCAGATGTTCTTGTTTCCACTAAAGCTTGATGATGCTTGAATCATGCAGGACAACATTTTACACAAACTTAATGTCAGGTTGCATGCTGCTGTCATTAAAGCTAAAAATAAACCAAATAGTACACTGAAAAAAAAAGTAGTAACTGTAATTTATTCCTGATCTAAGTAACCATTACATTGAGTTTTGTTGATTTAACACGGTGTATTTAGTGTACGTTTACACAACAACTGAGTACTAAAAAAAGAGTAAAAGTATTTCCTTCCTGTATTGACGACACCAGTGTCGTTTCACGCCGATCCACGAAATGACTAAGAACGCTCGGTAACACTTTACAATAAGGTTCATTAGTTAACATTAGTTAACTACATTAGTTAGCATGAACTAATAATGAACAGCATTTATTAATCTTTGTAAACGTTAATTTCAATATTTTCGAATACTTTATTAAAATCTTGTTAACATTAGTTAATGCGCTGTGAACGAACATGAACAAACAATGAACAGCTTTATTTTTATTAACTAACGTCAACGAAGATTAACAAATACTGTAACAAATGTATTGATCATGGTTAGTTCATGTTAGTTAATACATTAACTAATGTTAACTAATGAACCTTATTGTAAAGTGTTACCGCTCTATTACTCTACCAGGCCAGTAGTTGGCGATATCACTTTGTAAAGAAACGCTATGCGTCTATAGACTTAAAAGGAGTAGTTCACTTTTAAAAAAACTTTTGCTGATAATTTACTCACCCCCATGTCATCCAAGATGTCCATGTCATTCTTTCTTCAGTCGAAAAGAAATTTAAGGTTTTTGATGAAAACATTCCAGGATTTTCTCCATATAATGGACTTTACAGGGTACCAAACGGTTCAAGGTCCAAAAGACAGTTTAAGTGCAAACTGTTCAAAGGGCTTTAAACGATTCCAGGCGATGAATAAGGGTCTTATCAAGCGAAACGATCAGATAATAAAAAAAATAACAAAGTTTAAGTTTTATAAGCACAAATGGTTCGCCTTGCTCTGTTCTGTGATGTGTGTTCGTGACTCTCCTGTTCGAACTCGTTCTTCAAAATGAACGAATCTTTTTTCAAGTCATTTGGTTCATTCAACAAATGAAATGAACCGATTCGTTTCGCTTGATAAGACCCTTATTCATCGCCTGGAATCGTTTGAAGCCCTTCTGAACAGTTTGCAGTTTGCACTGAAAGTGTCTTTTGGACCTTGAACCGTTTGGTTACCAGTGAAGTCCATTATATGAAGAAAAATCCTGGAATGTTTTCATCAAAAACCTTAATTTCTTTTCGACTAAAGAAAGAAATGACATGGACATCTTGGATGACACGGGGTGAGTAAATTATCAGCAAAAGTTTTTTTTTTAAAAGTGAACTACTCGTTTAACGCATAATACACAAGCGCATGACATCACCGTTTTTACAAATTCGTTTTTGTATTTTACACAGAGACGATAACAGTACAGTTTTCAGCTTGCACTTTGAATCCCATTTTCAAAAGTTAGAATTTTCATGCCCCCAAAAAGCCGTTGTCGTGTAAACGAACGGTTAAAACGCATAAAAAGTTTATCGTTGAAAATAGTGTCATGTAAACGGCCCATTAGGTCGATTCTGTGATGTAAAATATAGTTACAATGTTCTAGAATTCGTGACATTTTCTTGATTCAACGTTTTCCTTAAATTATTATGCTGGAAGTGTATATTCAATTAAAAAGAATCCAAAATGAGGTCCCATACTATTCACCCCATTGTATTCTTCACCATCTTTCTCAAAACATGTTGTAAACAGACTGATCTCATGAAATGGCGTATGTATGACACGCCAATTCGTATTTCCATTTTTGGCGTGCTATCAACACGCATAATTGCTTTTCAGCGTGTTTATGAATGCCATTGACTTAACGTTACATTACTGTATATATAAATATATATGACCTACCCCAACCCCGTCCCTAAACCTACCCGTCACTAGGGTTAATACCATTTATGAGTCTTCCCCTACCATCCTAGGAAAAAATATATCGCTCCCCAGATGTAGATCTACATTTTGCTTCATTTTACTGTACATGCACTCGGACATTTAACGGCGTAGACATACACGCGGATAGCTCAAAATGCGTATAGACAACGCGCCACTTGACTTGAAAGTGGCGTGTATGTTTATGCAAAAGTCATGATGTCATGTTGTTGTAAAGGTGAAATTATGAAAATGGCCTTTATCGGTCTATGCTTTTCTTTTGTGCACCATAAGAATGCAGAAATCTACTTTCCCCAGTTAGTTGCTGTTCTTGGCAGGTTTTTGATGATGCTCACCAGAGTCGCCTATTTCTCAAATCTTTCACAGTGACTCTATAGCAACCACTTCCTCTTTCACGAAACCAAACTTTCAGCAAATCTGGCTCACTGTCTCTGTGTTACATAACCGGTGAAGGGAGGGGGGGGCAGAACATGCACTTTTCTCATGCAGCCGCGTCAGAGCTTTTGCCATGAGGTAACGATGAGGTCATCAGGGCCCCGGGGGACTTGCCACCGATGGCCTTCCATCCTCCCAAAAATTTATAAGAGCCGAGCTCTTAGTGGTGACAGTCAAAGGCCAATTAAAAATAGAATCGTTCAGTGAGAAGAGAGCCTTCACTGACCACAGAGAGAAAGAGAAAGCTCACAAATAGACTCATGGCCAGCAGGAAATAATCAGGGTGATTCGATTACACTGCAATATTCATCTGCGTGTCATGCTGCGTGGGGATCGAGCTTCCGGACTCCTGTCTGGCCTCCCTGTAGGACTGATGATCGCTGAAATCATTTAGAGTGCCCTACCATCTCATTATATACAACGCATATTTCAGATTTCCATATTCTTGTCATAGTCTTGGTTATTGTGATATTGTTTAAGAGGTGAAAGCAGTGCTGGTTTTGAATCTGACCCTATCTGGACACTACCATACAAACGTTTGGGGTGTTTTTGAAAGAAGCCTCCAAGGCTTATGCTCACCAAGGTTGCATATATTTGATCAAACAGTAATATTGTGAAATATTATTACAATATGTTTTTAATACATTTTAAAATGTAATTTGTTCAGTGTCACTTGATCCTTTATACACATTTCTTATTTTGAACATTCATAATTATGAAATTATGAATTTTGTGATGCTGCAAATTTTTGTGGAAACAAAAAATATTTTTTCAGGATTCATTGATGGATAGAGAAGTTAAGAGGAGCTTTTTTTGCAACAATGCATGTCTTTGCTGTAACTTTTGATCAATGTAATGCATCTTTGAATAAAAGTATTAAAGGAGTAGTTCACTTTTCCAAAAACTTTTGCTGATAATTTACTCACTGAATGTCATCCAAGATGTCCATGTCTTTCTTTCTTCAGTTGAAAAGAAATTAAGGTTTTTGATGAAAACATTCCAGGATTTTCTCCACTTTTGTTGGTAACCAAACCAAAGGTCCAAAAGACAGTTTCAGTGCAAACTGCAAACTGTTCAAAGGGCTTTAAACGATTCTAGACGATGAATAAGGGTCTTATTAAGCGAAACGATAATATATAGCTAATTTAATAAATAAATAACAAACTTGAAGTTTTATAAGCTCAATTGCTCGTCTTGCTCGTCTTGTTCATCAAAATGAACAAATCTTTTTGTTTGTTCGTTGAATGAACCAAATGACTTGGAAAAAGATTTGTTCATTTTGATTCATTCATTTGTTTTCAACTTTGTTATTTATTTATTAAATGAGCGATCGTTTCGCTTGATTAGACCCTTATTCATTGTCTGGAATCGTTTAAAGCCCTTTGAACAGTTTGCAGTTTGTACAGAAACTGTCTTTTGGACCTTGAACTGTTTGGTTCCCATTGAAGTCCATTATATGGAGAAAATCCTGGAATGTTTTCATCAAAAACCTTAATTTCTTTTCGAATGAAGAAAGAAAGACATGGACATTTTGGATGACGGGGGTGAGTAAATTATCCAACATGACATCATGACTTTTGCGTGAGCCTACACGCCACTTTCAAGTCAAGTGGCGTGTTATCTATACGCATTTTCAGCTATCCGCGTTTATGTCTACGCCATTAATGTCTGCAGGATTCCGCGTGAATGTACAGGCTGTTGAATATTAATAGCCAAAAATAGAAATAGGAATTGGCGTGTCATACACACGCAATTTCATGACATCATAATCAGAAATTATCAGTAAAAGTTTCTTCAAAAGTGAACTACTCCTTTAATTTCTTTCATACTGACCCCAAACTTTTGAATGGTTGTAAAATAGAATTGGTCACAAAGTGGAGAGTGGAAAGTAGTTACAGACGTTGCATGCTGGACTTGAACCTACATAATACATATGACCACCTAACGCATTCTCATCCCAGAGCGTCATATAGGTGACACTTTTGCACATCAAACGCACATGGCATCCTTTAGCATCAATATAACACGCTTCGGTTATGGGTAGGTTTAGGTCTGGGGTAGAGTTACCGTACGTTCACACGGCCGCCGGCGAGAGCGGCAAAATTCGCTCTTGCCGCCTCTCTGTCAACGACGCCGTGGAAAGATTCGTGGATGCTCTGATGCTCTGACGTAGATCGAATGCGTGACTTTTTTAAAACGGTATTTAAAGGGGCCACAAAGCAAACAAGCATGTCGGTCGTTATTTTTGCAGAAAATTGATCGATGGAAATAACTTTAAAATTATAGTGACATGTTTGCTAATGAAATAAACAAATGAAAAGCCATATGTGTGTGGTGTGGCTTTTGTGTTCATGGTTAAGTGCTATTATAATTTGCATTACCGCTGAAAAAGTGTTCTAGCACGAAAATCTTGCCTATAAATAGTGCTGCGCGCCCTCTTATCAAATTCAAATGATCAACCTCCTCTATTTTGCTTGGGAACTAATGTGGCCGGAACCAAAGTTTACAGGACTGCGTTCTCTGGAATTCTCTCAAACGGAACACTTCTACATTCCGATTGGTTGCCGCTGGTTGCCGTCGAACCGCGTCATTGCTCATTACCATAAAGTTGAACTGATTTCAACTTTCCTCGCCGCTCTCACCGTCCAAGACGCGCCGCGCCGCCCTCGCCTGAGCTCGCCGCCTGCTCTCATTGAAAATGAATGACTTCCGGCCACTTTGACGCTCCGCGCGGCGGTGTGAACGTACGGTTAGAGTTAGACCACTGAGGAGGCGCCTTCTGGCCCATATATATCTGCGTTCCATATCGACGCTCAAGGGTGCCATGTGCGTTGGATGTAGACGTAATTTCAAAAGCGTCACCTATATGACGCCCTTGGGATGAGACTGGCTGGACCACCAGAGCTCAACATGTCTGGAGCATGATGTGCAAGATGCCCCAGACAGCAACATAGTGTCTGCCCAGATCCGGCCCTCATCTGGTGCACGTGGATTCCACTATGTTACTGTCTGGGGCCTGATTTTATTGCTCAGAGCTTGCTATTTCATAGAAGTAGACATACTGGAATGTAGTTTTTTATCTTTGTATATATTAGCAGTTAGGGTAATTTGTACATTTTTGCAGTAAGAGGCTATAGAGTTATAAAATGATTGTGAATAGCACAATAATGTATTGACGTTTTGTTGCAGACTTAGAAACATTGGCAAATCTGAGCACGTTTGAGGCATTATAGAGATCTTTGCTGAAACGCTACAGGAGACACATGTAAGATTACTGAGATCTTTTTTCAGGACAAAAAACTCAAGTGCAAGAATTTAAGCTCATTGCAATCTTAAAGAAACATTTGAGACCTCATTTGGGATTTGTCTTTTCCTATGAATAGGAAAAGATGACTGTGTGCTTTTGAAACTGTGAAACTCTCTTGTCAAGCATCTTTCATCGCAAAACATGATTCATACATTCCCATTCCCATCAAGCCATTATAAATCATCAGTCCTGTGTTGATTGTGGAAAAGAAAATGTTTTTACATTGTGCATTTAAAACCTCATCTCTTCCTCTCAGAAGGAACATTCTCTTATTTTAGTTAAAGTGTTAAATCCTTTTTGATTTCATCACTTTTAAATGCCAATGATATTTTGAATGGCCTTTTCTGATAAGATAACAAAACACAGGGTACATCAGAACAGAGGAAAGATTCTTGAACTTCATTGATAAGTGTATATTGTGTTCCAGTATTCGTTAAGGTCAGCCAAAACCCAACTGCAAGCCTCCTAGTTCAGGACCCTGGTTCACCATCTGAGCTTTGGCTGAAACGCACTGTCAGTGTTTGTTCTGAGCCCGTGTCGACAGGTAATATCTGAAAGCTTTTGCAATGTTCTGTCCTAACTGTGTTTGGCTGTGTTGCTCTTTCACAGCTCAGGTGTTCTCATGCTGCTGTTCATGTGCTATGGAAAATAGGATATTTTCCACTTGTGAACTGGTATTTACCAGTGTGTTGCGTTCAAGTGCTTTTGTTGTCGTAATCTGGTCAAATATGGAGATCTAGACCTGTTATTTAGCTAAAACTATTTTAGATTGCTTAAGTCATCTGCTACAGCAAGAAAATGATTCATAAAAACTCAAACGGTAAATAATATGCTGTATATTTTCTATCTAGACCATGAATAGTACATATATTTACCATTCACGACTCTTGCATTGCTCTTGCCATTTTGAAAATTCAAAGGTTATCTCATATTTCGGCAACTCGTGCATCAAAATATTATACGAGTTGCCCAGTGGAAAATACCACATGAGAGGGGTGTTCATGTGCATTTTCCATGTCGGATTTTGGTATTTACCATAATTACCATAGCACGTGAACGCAGCATCAGTTATGATTCAAAGTAACTTCGCCTCAGATGCGTCCCGCTTTGCGTTGTACCACACAGCATTTTCACCTCTTGTCTTGCCTAAGTCCCGCCCCTCCGCTTCCGGCTTCATGGGACCTTATTTCGGAAAATAATGCATGGTAGTCAATTGCGAGAGATGACTTATCTTTTTTATTCCGTCTGAACTGTGTCCTGGATTACACATATGATGTTTGTCAATTTAAAAGATAATTATGAAAGCCAAGAAAGTCGCAGTTCGTCATAAAACAGAAGAGTAACTTTTAGTTATATGTGAAAAACCCTCAATGAACTACATCTCCCAGGAGGCCAAACAACAAGCGAGAATCAGCTGCTGTGTGTGTGTGCAGTCTGGAACAACACACTCATGACGGTAACGTTACCATTATAACGGAAGCCTATATAAACAATGACAGCTTCAGTAAAGTTCGCTTCATTCATTGAGAGAAAATGTGCGCCTTTGGGGTTTGTAGTCTTTGTAATTACGTATTTTCACAGTCTTATACCTCAACGGTTTTACATCAAACTGCGACTTTCTTGACTTTAAAATGTGTCTTTTAAATTGACAAACATCATATGTGTAATTCAGGGATCAATTTAAACGAAATCAAAATGTTTGTTATCTCTCGCCATTGACTACCATACAATATTTTTCCGAAATAAGGTCCCATGGTGGTCGACCGGAAGGGGAGGGACTTAGGCTCTCTATTGAGAAATGTTCCGCGTTTTCATCAGTCTGTTGGTTTTTAATTATCATAATAAGAAGACATCCATGCGTTACTTTGCCTTTTTAAGAAAGCATTTTATGTTTTCTTTTTGCGGCGTCATTTTTCACTTATATTGAACAGCACGTCAGAAGTGCAAATACAACCGCCAATGTTTTTGTTCAAATCCCATCCAATGGTTGAGAAGAAAGGAGTAAACACGGTCACTGGTAGGTTGTGACGGCTGTCAATCAAAATGTGGAGCGGTGATTCGTTCCATGTGTTCCCTGTCAGAAAACAAATGGATAATTCGGTGTATTAACATTTTAATTTAACAGAATTTATCTATCTCTTCTAAAAATATGACCGTTTTTTGGTTTAATATGTTCTTAATATATAAAACTGTCAATTAACTAATTTCATGTTGTTTTATATTTTATTTGTTCACTTTTTTTGGGTGGGCGTATTTTAGTTGGACTTGATGCCTGCTACCTTTGTGCTTGTATAGTGATGTTGAATTTAAATGACATGTTAAATAAAGACATGTTATGTTACATTGTGATGTAATGGCGTTTTCTGGAAGAGACTAAAGAACAAAGTATTTTTATCAGCTGAAAGGCAGCATACAAACGTTTTTATTAAAGGAATAGTTCACTTTAAAAAAAAAACTTATGCTCATAATTTACTCACTCCCATGTCATTCAACATTTCAATGTCATTCTTTCTTCAGTTGAAAAGAAAATAAGGTTTTTGATGAAAACATTCCAGGATTTTTCTCCATATAATAGACTTAATTGGGAACCAAACGATTCAAGGTCCAAATGAGAGTTTCTGTGCAGCTTTAAATGACACCAGACGAAACTCTCATTTGGTCCTTGAACCGTTTGGTGCCCAGTAAAGTCCATTAAATGGAGAAAAATCCTGGAATGTTTTCATCAAAAACCTTAATTTCTTTTCAACTGAAGAAAGAATGACATGGACATCTTGGATGACATGGGGGTGAGTAAATCATCAGCAAAAGTTTTTTTTTTTTTAAAAAGTGAACTACTCCTTTAAGTTAGATAGACATTATATATCAGTTTCAAGTTATGTTGGTAACATGTCCCACACAAACGTCAGTGGTTGTCACATTTGGTTTGTTTGATGGTGGCCACCCTAAATAAACATGACTACTGGCATACAGTAAGAGTAGAGAGCTGTTTGGTCTGGAAGAATCTGATCTGAGTTCATATTGAAATCTCTGACTTTGGCTGTGCTTTTTCCACAGTTTGAGACATAGAGGATGTTTCTTGTAAATTCTAGAGGCAACACACATAACGTCTTCACTGTAGAGAAGATTACAAGAGTCTCAATTCAGTTTGATTGCTCTCTAGGAAAATAAGTCCAACAGTAATTGAGGTATTTGAGTCATCTCTCTGCCTGCTTAACATTACTGGTTCTTCTCCATCAGGTCTTCCATCTGTGAGCTCGATTAGCCTGAAGACTCCTGCTTTACTTTGTACGGAGAGCTCCTTGCCGGAACCGTCAGCTTGTGAAGAGCCCACGCCACACAACAGACAGGAGAATGTAGCTGGGTCAGTGTTTACATTCCTCTGCCTCTTATAGGACAAGGCTTGTGTGTGTTTATGTAAAATCCTCACACAAAGATGATCCAGCGTGAGGTGAGACTGTGCAGGAACCAGAGTTTATGTTGTCATCCCACCATGGCCCCAATAAATTACTTTGACTCCCAACTTTTAGCGTCGACCGAAAACCCCACGGACACACTCTTCTTGGGTAATGCAACAGGAAATGTCTCCTATCCACTATTATTGTGCTGTATTCGTAAAATATTTAGGGACCAGAAGTTAATCTTGCACCATGTTGGTATAAAACTACAAAGAACAAGAAAAATGTTGAAAAAATGATGTCAACAATACATGTCAACTTACATAAGCAATAGGACATTTTAGTTTTAGAAAAGGAATGTTTAAAAGATAAAAAAGATTAGGGAGAATCAGTGAATTAAGACTAATTAATATTAATCAATAAAAATGTAACTGTAGTCTGATTTTGAGTATTTTAAAATGCAGTTTAATTATGGCTGTCAAACGATTAATCGCGATTAATCGCATCCAAAAATAAAAGTTTGTGTTACATAATATATGTGGGTGCACTGTGTATAATTATTTTGTATATAGATAAATATTTAAGAAAATTATTTATATTATAATTCTATTAATATAATTAGTATATTATAATTATATTTATATATAGTATAAACAATATATAAATCTATATACATGAAAATATTTCCTAAATATACAAAAGCATGTGTGTGTATGTATGTATGTATGTATGTGTGTGTATATATATATATATATACACTCACCGGCCACTTTATTAGGTACACCTGTCCAACTGCTCGTTGACACTTAATTTCTAAGCAGCCAATCACATGGCGGCAACTCAGTGCATTTAGGCATGTAGACATGGTCAAGACAATCTCCTGCAGTTAAAACCGAGCATCAGTATGGGGAAGAAGGTGATTTGAGTGACTTTGAACATGGCATGATTGTTGGTGCCAGAAGGGCTGGTCTGAGTATTTCAGAAACTGCTAATCTACTGGGATTTTCACGCACAACCATCTCTAGGGTTTACAGAGAATGGTCCGAAAAAGAAAAAACATCCAGTGAGCGGCAGTTCTGTGGGCGGAAATGCCTTGTTGATGCCAGAGGTCAGAGGAGAATGGCCAGACTGGTTCGAGCTGATAGAAGGGCAACAGTGACTCAAATAACCACCCGTTACAACCAAGGTGGGCAGAAGAGCATCTCTGAACGCACAGTACGTCGAACTTTGAGGCAGATGGGCTACAGCAGCAGAAGACCACACCGGGTGCCACTCCTTTCAGCTAAGAACAGGAAACTGAGGCTACAATTTGCACAAGCTCATCGAAATTGGACAATAGAAGATTGGAAAAACGTTGCCTGGTCTGATGAGTCTCGATTTCTGCTGCGACATTCGGATGGTAGGGTCAGAATTTGGCGTCTACAACATGAAAGCATGGATCCATCCTGCCTTGTATCAACGGTTCAGGCTGGTGGTGGTGGTGTCATGGTGTGGGGAATATTTTCTTGGCACTCTTTGGGCCCCTTGGTACCAATTGAGCATCGTTGCAACGCCACAGCCTACCTGAGTATTGTTGCTGACCATGTCCATCCCTTTATGACCACAATGTACCCAACTTCTGATGGCTACTTTCAGCAGGATAATGCGCCATGTCATAAAGCTGGAATCATCTCAGACTGGTTTCTTGAACATGACAATGAGTTCGCTGTACTCAAATGGCCTCCACAGTCACCAGATCTCAATCCAATAGAGCATCTTTGGGATGTGGTGGAACGGGAGATTCGCATCATGGATGTGCAGCCGACAAATCTGCGGCAACTGTGTGATGCCATCATGTCAATATGGACCAAACTCCCTGAGGAATGCTTCCAGCACCTTGTTGAATCTATGCCACGAGAATTGAGGCAGTTCTGAAGGCAAAGGGGGTCCAACCCGTTACTAGCATGGGGTACCTAATAAAGTGGCCGGTGAGTGTATATACATACATATATATAAAATAATTATACACAGTGCACCCACATATATTATGTAAACACAAACTTTTATTTTGGATGTGATTAATTGCGATTAATCGTTTGACAGCCTAAATTTAATATAATTAAAAGCATTTCTTTTTTTTTATCTGATTACGTAATCCAAAATATATAAAATCAGTTACTACCCAGCATTGTCACCAGAAGACCTCAATGCTCATTTTGCAGACTCTAAAACACCACCAAGCAAACTTTCAGGACAACGTAATAACTAACTAGCAACCAATAGGACACCCCGGTAACCACTAAACATCCTAGTTAATAGGCATCTCACAGTAGCCCAAAACAACTGCATAGCAACACCCTGGCAACGTCCTGCAAACGCCTGGGTTTGGTATGGTCAGATACCACTCACATTTTCATTCATAAGTAGTATATTATCATGTTGTGTTGTTCTGAATTGAATAGGTCATATTCCCTCAAGTGACTTTTGTTTATTGTTTTCCTATAGTTTAGCACCGGCCAGCAAGCAGTGTCAGCTTCTTCCCAGAGTCAGAGGCCAGTGGGAGCACCTCAGCCTCAAACAAGGAAGAGTGCAGGAGTCCAGATAAAGAAGAGGCTGGATGTCAACGAACTGAGCTACAAAACAATAACGGACAAACAGAGAGTTCTGGGAGGTGCCACAAATCAGACTGTAGTGGACGAACAGAGGCCTTAAAACTTTTGAACCAAGGACAGTCTTCCAAGTCAGCGGACGGTTGGGATAACCAAGGATTCAGTTCATCCGGGGGGAACCAAGTAGAGGATACCGGGAGGAGTCAAGAGGAAACTGAGGAGTCCGATTGCATTGGGAGGAGTCAAGAGGAATCTGAGTACAGTGGAAAGAGTCAAGCAAGGACAGGGAACAGTGAGACTCAAGAGGAACCCAAAACAAGTGACACATCTAAGAGTGTCCAATCCGCTGATCTCACTGACACTCCAGGGTGAGTTATACCCATTATTATCAGACAATAATTGTTGAACCATAATATTTATCTGGTACTGATTTAGTGTCCACAAAGAGCTGTAAACCTTGGATATATTTACTGATAAAAAAAATTCTTCATTTAATTTCCATTACACCTTTGGAATCAATTGCCAAAAACCTGTAATTTCCCTCCCTCTTTTTAACCTGAACTCAAGATTGTTTTTCACGTTTGAGGAATGCATCCTTTCCAGTGTTTTGGTTCTCATATTCTCCTAATTGAAGAAGTGTTGTGAGTGTTTTTGTATGATCTAAGACAGGGGTGTCCAATCCTGTTCCTGGAGGACCACCTTCCTACAGAGTTTAGCTGCAACCCCAATTAAACACACCTGACAAAAAATCAGGGTTCTCAGGTGCTTACTATAACCCTTTAGGCAGGTGTATTAGGGTGGGTTGGAGCAATGTTTGATAAATTTGCAAATTAGAGAGAGAGAGATAGAGAGCGAGTCAATGTATGTACATGCTGTGGTTGCAGCTATAGACCCTTTTACAGCCCACGTGATCAAATAGTTGCGCGCACATTTTGGCAACGGAAGTGGTGTTGTTTCCCACTGGCTCTAACGTGTTAGCAACTCCGAAAGTTTATTAAAGCTTCAAAATGCCTGGTTGTTGCGTTTACGGTTGCATTAATCAATATTCCACCAAGGGGCTTAAGTTTTATTAGCCTGGCAAACCAGACCTATCAAGATGTTAGGTCTGGGAACTCACAATTGGCATACCCAATATCCCTTCTCAATATCCCTCTGCACGCCATAGGATAGCGCTAACCAACCAGAGCGATGATGGCTGTGGCTGAGTGAGTCTCATGCGTTTTCCCCATGGTTTTCTCTCCAGCGGAGCAAGTTGATATATTAAACTTTTGCCTTATCCGGTCGTCAAAACTCTGAACACATCTTCCTTTTAAGAATGACTTAAGTTACGTTCTTAACTCCAAGTCATCCGAGTCGCGGCCAAAGCCGAATCGAAAGACCGCTGTTCGCCAGCTGCGTCTTGTTTGTTTTTAAGTATCAGGGAAATCACCTATGGAAATCACGGCGCAGAACCGTCACAACTCTGCCGTCATTGTGTTAAGCCCGCCCACCAACTCTATACACGATGTGATTGGCCTGACCAGAGTTTGGATTTTCCACTTCGAAAGTCAACGGAGAGTTGCTAGACCACACTTTGCAGCAAAATAATTTTTGCTGCCGCTAGGGTGCGTGTGAGATTTCTAGGCTTAAGTTTTATAGGATTCCGACAGAATCACGGCCGTTTCAGAAGAACCGGCGGCGCCTGCTGGCTGCAGGGGATTAAACCTGTTGATTGGAGCGAGGGACATAATAAAAATCCGCTCGCGTAGCTTGACCAGAGCTTGACGCGCTGCTGATTTTTGCCATACTTCTGTTGCCAACATGCGCGCGCATATCGATGCCACGTGCATCATTGTGTACAAACCGTAAAAGGGTCTATAGATATCCATAATAAAGGCTAGATGTCTCATCCGCGCTGCTGGCCAGTGGAGGTCAACATACGCACCTGGTGGCCATCTTGTCACAGGCAGATCGCTCAGCTCGTAACATTGTGTTTTAATGGTGCATGTACTTTTTAAATAACCAGTAACTTGCTCAATTTTCTACCAATTTTCAAACGGTTTGGTTTGTTATAAACATCAGAGATGTAGTTATGACACTGACTGCATACTTATGGATAATAAGTGTATAAATAAAAAATAGTCCACGAATTTATAGCCAGGTTAATAACGTTTGCAAGAAACCAAACTATTTGTAAATCCGTTTCAAGATTTCAATGAGATAAGAGTATTTGTGTTCGTGCTGATCACCTCTCATCTGACATCAGCTTGCCTGTAAAAAGATGGCCGCCGGTGATGAGCGATAGAGTCTCTGCCGTAAGACAGCTAGCCTTTATCTATGGTTGCAGCCACTTGGCTATAGCTTAATAATATTCATAGTTCTAGCCTCTGTGGCGTAGTTGTGTAGGGTTTTGGATACTTGGCTCATCTCGTCATTTCTCTCACACACTGCAAACCGCGACAATCGAACATCAACGAAGTAAAAAAAAATATTACTGTGTGCGCCTGGCTTAAAGGGTTCACAAAATCTCTGTGCTCAATGCTCTTCCATTGATGCCATTTCTAGAGAGTCTTGACTTCAAGAGTCTTGACTTTCGACAGTTGAACGATCAACTTCCAGGCAATTAAACATTTGAAAGGAATTGAAAAAAAAGACCCTCAACTATTTTCAAAGACCAGAATCGGTCATTTCTATCGCCATTTAAATGCGTGTTTTGGGTTATTGCATAAAAAATGCTGAATGAAAGCAGCCAGATGCAATTTAATAAAAACACATGGTCGGTTGAGGCAGATAAAAAACTATTTTGGTAATCAAGATATATTTATTGAATAAATTCCTTAATGCAGAACCAAAACTTCATGTGACTGAATAATTAGTTTAGAGAAGATTAAGTCCCTTTCACACAGTAATCCAAGAGATATCATCATTTTCATGATGATATCTAAAGGTTAAAAATGTTACCCTTTTCACGTGAGAAACAGAATGAATATGCGAATGAATGAGATAAATTTGGGTCTTTTTTTAAACTTTCCTCTAAATGGGATTCTTCAGGGCTTTTTTTTCCTTACTCAGGACATATCTGAGGATCTTCCATTTTCCTTTATATTTCTGCATCAATCTCCCTAGAAATGACTGTTTTGTTCTCTTCAACACACTGGATAGAAACACTGTTTTATCAGAAATTGCTGTTTTATCAAAACACTGCTTTTTCAGAATTATTACTGTTCATATGAATAAAATTCACAAACGTGGTGTAAACCTGTCAATTTTGACTTGACTTGATTCATAAAGTAACCAACAACATAGCAACAACACATCAACTTACTCAGAACACCCCTGAATACCAGCATTATTTTATTAGGCATTAATACAATTTCAGTGTTATGGAGATGTGGGCGAGTGATGCAGGGTTTATCCGAGATGGTCCTCACTGCAGAACATGAAATCCATGGGGAGGAGTTGGATACGGATGCAACTCCTCCCATCTTACATATACCTAAACCTACCCAGCTCCACCCCTGATTCCCTAAACCCACCCCCTGATCTCTAAACCTACCCAGCTCCACCCCCTAATCCCTACCCACCCCTAAACCTTCCAAGCTCCACCCCTTAATCCCTACCCAGCTCCACACCAATCCCTAAACCCACCCCTAAACCTACCCAGCTCCACCCCGATCCCTTAACACACCCCTAAACCTACCCAGCTCCACCCCCTAATCCCTAAACCCACCCCTAAACCTTCCAAGCTCCACCCCTTAATCCCTACCCAGCTCCACACCAATCCTTAAACCCACCCCTAAACCTACCCAGCTCCACCCGATCCCTAAACCCACCCCTAAACCTATCCAGCTCCACCCCGTTCCCTAAACCCACCCCTAAACCTACCCAGCTCCACCCCCTGATGCCTAAACCGATCCCTAAACCCACCCCTAAACCTACCCAGCTCCACCCCGATCCCTTAACACAGCCCTAAACCTACCCAGCTCCACCCCCTAATCCCTAAACCCACCCCTAAACCTTCCAAGCTCCACTCCTTAATCCCTACCCAGCTCCACACCAATCTTTAAACCCACCCCTAAACCTACCCAGCTCCACCCCCTGATGCCTAAACCCACCCCTAAACCTACCCAGCTCCACCCCCTGATCCCTAAACCCACCCCTAAACCTACCCAGCTCCACCCCTGATCCCTTAACACAGCCCTAAACCTACCCAGCTCCACCCCCTAATCCCTAAACCCACCCCTAAACCTTCCAAGCTCCACCCCTTAATCCCTACCCAGCTCCACACCAATCCTTAAACCCACCCCTAAACCTACCCAGCTCCACCCGATCCCTAAACTCACCCCTAAACCTATCCAGCTCCACCCCGATCCCTAAACCCACCCCTAAACCTACCCAGCTCCACCCCCTGATGCCTAAACCGATCCCTAAACCCACCCCTAAACCTACCCAGCTCCACCCCGATCCCTTAACACAGCCCTAAACCTACCCAGCTCCACCCCCTAATCCCTAAACCCACCCCTAAACCTTCCAAGCTCCACCCCTTAATCCCTACCCAGCTCCACACCAATCTTTAAACCCACCCCTAAACCTACCCAGCTCCACCCCCTGATGCCTAAACCCACCCCTAAACCTACCCAGCTCCACCCCCTGATCCCTAAACCCACCCCTAAACCTACCCAGCTCCACCCCTGATCCCTAAACCCACCCTAAACCTTCCAAGCTCCACCCCTTAATCCCTACCCAGCTCCACACCAATCCTTAAACCCACCCCTAAACCTACCCAGCTTCGCGCCGATCCATAAACCCACCCCTAAACCTACCCAGCTCCACCCCCTGATGCCTAAACCCACCCCTAAACCTACCCAGCTCCACCCCCTGATGCCTAAACCCACCCCTAAATCTACCCAGCTCCACCCCCTGATGCCTAAACCCACCCCTAAACCTACCCAGCTCCACCCCCTGATCCCTAAACCCACCCCTAAACCTACCCAGCTCCACCCCCTGATCCCTTAACACAGCCCTAAACCTACCCAGCTCCACCCCCTAATCCCTAAACCCACCCCTAAACCTTCCAAGCTCCACCCTTAATCCCTACCCAGCTCCACACCAATCCTTAAACCCACCCCTAAACCTACCCAGCTTCAGCGCCGATCCATAAACCCACCCCTAAACCTACCCAGCTCCACCCCCTGATGCCTAAACCCACCCCTAAATCTACCCAGCTCCACCCCCTGATCCCTAAACCCACCCCTAAACCTACCCAGCTCCACCCCCTGATTCCTAAACCCACCCCTAATCCTACCCAGCTCTACCCCTGATCCCTAAACCCACCCCTAAACCTACCCAGCTCCACCCCCTGATCCCTAAACCCACCCCTAATCCTACCCAGCTCTACCCCCGATCCCTAAACCCACCCCTAAACCTACCCAGCTCCACCCCCTGATGCCTAAACCCACCCTAAACCTACCCAGCTTCACCCCCTGATCCCTAAACCCACCCCTAAACCTACCCAGCTCCACACCAATCCCTAAACACACCCAGCTCCATCCGGTCCCTAAACCCACTCCTGAAACATACCCAGCTCCATCCGGTCCCTAAACACACCCCTAAACTTACCCAGCTCCACCCCCTGATTCCTAATCCCACCCCTAAACATACCCAGCTCCACCCCCTGATCCCTAAACACACCCCTAAACCTACCCAGCTCCACCCCCTAATCCCTAAACCTACCCAGCTCCACCCCTGATCCCTAAACCTACCCTCCCAACTCCGCCCCCTGGATCTTGTGTACTGCAATGAGGTGCTAGGTTTATCCTCTCTACAATCATAATGATGCAAATGTGAATTCTCTGCCTTTTGCAACATGCAAACACTGTACAGTTTCTCTTCCCTTATAAGACATTCACTAAACCCTGATCTCTAAACCTACCCAGCTCCACCCCCTAATCCCTCACCCACCCCTAAACCTTCCAAGCTCCACCCCTTAATCCCTACCCAGCTCCACACCAATCCCTAAACCCACCCCTAAACCTACCCAGCTCCACCCCGATCCCTTAACACACCCCTAAACCTACCCAGCTCCACCCCCTAATCCCTAAACCCACCCCTAAACCTTCCAAGCTCCACCCCTTAATCCCTACCCAGCTCCACACCAATCCTTAAACCCACCCTAAACCTACCCAGCTCCACCCGATCCCTAAACCCACCCTTAAACCTATCCAGCTCCACCCCGATCCCTAAACCCACCCCTAAACCTACCCAGCTCCACCCCCTGATGCCTAAACCGATCCCTAAACCCACCCTGAAACCTACCCAGCTCCACCCCCTGATCCCTTAACACAGCCCTAAACCTACCCAGCTCCACCCCCTAATCCCTAAACCCACCCCTAAACCTTCCAAGCTCCACTCCTTAATCCCTACCCAGCTCCACACCAATCTTTAAACCCACCCTAAACCTACCCAGCTCCACCCCCTGATGCCTAAACCCACCCTGAAACCTACCCAGCTCCACCCCCTGATCCCTAAACCCACCCCTAAACCTACCCAGCTCCACCCCCTGATCCCTTAACACAGCCCTACAACTCCACCCCCCTGATCCCTAAACACACCCCTAAACCTACCCAGCTCCACCTCCCTAAATCCCCTAAACCTACCCAGCTCCACCCCCTGATCCCTAAACCTACCCTCCCAGACTCCGCCCCCTGGATCTTGTGTACTGCAATGAGGTGCTAGGTTTATCCTCTCTACAATCATAATGATGCAAATGTGAATTCTCTGCCTTTTGCAACATGCAAACACTGTACAGTTTCTCTTCCCTTATAAGACATTCACTAAAATAGCATTTGTCTCTGAAATTGTCTCCTATTTTGTTTGAGTGCACAGGAAGCCAAAGATAGCTTTTGTAGCGTTTAGATGAGATGAGAATGGACTTAAACGAATTTGGAATGCATTCCATTGGGAGAATGAAGGAGTCTCCTTTCTCCTCGATCTGTATCTTGAGCTGTGTTTATACAACAACTCGACAGACAAATGGCTTAACACATTGAAACTGCAAGACCATTATTTGCTGCATTAATGACTCATGCATATTTTTAGACGTGTGAGACAAGATGTTAGAGGTAATATAAGCAAGTGCTTCACTGTTGATTTTGTTCACACATTTATTCTGCAAAGAAGATTTTTTCGTCTCTTGATGTTGACCGTTTTGGCACTGGTCATCACTGTAGCAGTAGTTCTGTACTCGTATAAGATCCCATCTTTGCTCAAGGGAAACATTTCCTCTTGAACCTATTTGGGAGGCAGGAACAGATTGGGCTTTGTGATAGGACAAATGCCAGAGGGGGAACATGTATACATTTTGCCTTGAAGATAGGCAGTTTTACATTGTGTTTAAGAAGTTCCTTTACAAATATGTGTGTATTATTTATTTTTTAAAAACACACCTTGATGTAGTTACACTACTGTTAATATTTAGTGTTGTTTTGGTGTTACAGGTATTACCAATATGAGTTGTTGAAGGGGTGAAATTAAAATAAGAAGGATCTTGATTTTTTTTGAATGCTTGTTTTCTTATTTTAAATCATTTTAAGACCCCCTTGAAGTTTGTCAGCCCTTCTGAGAACCACTGATTTAGTGAGCATGTTGGCCGATAGTATTTAATGCCAAAATATACATAATACAGTTTAAACGCAGCAAATGAAAAGTGATCATATAAAAAAATTCAACAGAAATAGGTACTTTTCCATTAAAAAAAAGCTTGGCTTTGGAGCTGTCAGAATGGCAAAGTGTTATTCGTTTAATGAGGCTAAGCGGCCTTTCGCTATTTGATTGTTTTCATTGAGGTATCTTGGAGTTTAGAAGTATATGAATATTCGAGTTGCACTTTATTTTACAGTATGTGCACTTACTTGTACTTACAGTGTACTTACCTAACACACACAGTAGTATAATGTTAACTACATGGGGTTAGGTTTAGGGATAGGTTCAGTGTAAGTACAGATATTACCCAGTTATTGCAATTACTATATTAAGTACACTGAATACACATGGGCAACAGAACTGTAAAATACGTGCTACCGAATATGGCAATCATTCAGTAGCCTGATATTACCATCAATGTAACACAAGTACTGCCACAAACAATACTGTTTGGTAAGAGACTGTATAAGATAGTTTTTTTGATGTGTTATGTTTGGTGTGTGTCTGTACAGGATCAAGAGGACCAATCTGCTGAATGTCAGTTCACATGCTCACAGGGTGAGCAAACTCCACTAAAGAGAGCTCATAGTTCCTTGACAGAGTCTGTCACCCCATTTATCTTCCCCCACACACGCTCTCGACCCCCTCTCACCCCTACCATGCCCACCCTGCCCGAAGAAGAGGAAGACTCCCCAGAGGAGCTCGACAGTACATCCAGCTCGCCCTCCACAGTGAGTCGAACTATATTTTTCACATCACAGCCGTGACGCCTTTTCATTTCATCTCAGGTCTAGGGTTGGGTATCATTTGAATTTGAATGATTCTGATTTCGATTCCTTGTTTCGATTCCGGTTCCTAACGATTCTCGATTCCGAATTCTTTTAAGAGGCAGGGTCAAAAAAGTTTAGTTAACCTTGATAACCAACGGTTTTTCTGAAGGAATACTCCTTCTGTCACAAATACTCCTTTTGTCACAAATTTTGCCGAGATTTCGTTATTTTTAGAAAAGTGAAGCCACACTTTGGACCACCGACGTAAGCTACTCATGTTCAACTCGATGCGGTTATGCCAACACTTCCGGTAGATGCTTCTTCGTTGGTGTTGTTCAGCGGTTTCTTCTTCTGGTCAGCGGACTGTGAATATCGAAACTAGGAATCGAAATTTTAACTTTTGAACGATTACGGGAAAATGAAAAGTTAGTCCCGGTTCCAATCGATACTCTGATTCTCGATACCCAATCCTACTCAGGTCCAGGTCAGGCTTTTCACTGTTGGAAATGTTTTAAGTCGAAAGATATGTAGTAATGGCACTTCTAGACAGACATTTTGGCTGATTTTTGACTCTTGGTAAAAATGTGACCTGGTAGGTGGTGCATGGGTTCTGCTATATTGTGTGGGCACATTATGTTGACGACCCAAGAGGGAATCCAGCTTCCATTTAAAAGCTATGTTCACGCCAGCATTCAGTCTATTCAGATCAATGCGGGTAAAACAGCAGGGCAGCGGTGTGCAATTTTCTGACATCCACTTATCATCCACTGTTTGGAGGAAGTCAAACAGTATTTGCATGTTTTTCAGGCAGGTTTTCAGATGTTTGCATTTGTTATGGGGATCAAGAGACAAGAAAGCTGGTTCCATATACTTCCTGTGCTATTCGCTGTAGCTTAGCAAACTCGTTAATGCCACCAAGTCATAGTTTTATATAACAGCTATGTGTCTGGGCAAATGTGAATCTTAAGGCCATGACACACCAAGCTGGCCTTTTTTCAGCATCTGTCGGTAGTTGAGTCTGCTGTTGAGTATCGGTGTCAGTCAGTTGGTGAGAAAGATCACTCTGATTGGCTGTTCAGCGAAACGTGCAAATCACATTCTTGATTTCTAACCTGCACTAACCACGTTTGGCTTGATCTTGCTGCTATCAGAGCAGAAACGAAAGCTGATGCTCTACGTATGTTTTCCCGTCGCCCTGGTGTGTTCATATGTAAATTGTGGGAGCTTATTTCAGTCTATTAGATCAAAAGATCTGAAAAAACATATTATATTACCGGCCCATTGACCCTCCCCTAGAAGGAATCAGGACAAAAGTGATCAAAAGTGGACAAAAGAGTCGGATTAAAACACTAGGTGTAAACGTGAATGTCTTCCTCGACTACTTGTGATCCGATCGACTCAAACATGGAGGGTTCATGGGAGTTTGCCCAACCAATCCACATATGCTTTGTGGATTTGGAGAAGGGATTCGACTGTGTCCCTCGCGGCGGCCTGTGGAGGGTGCTCCAGGAGAATGAGTATAAGGTCCGGGGTCCTTAGCTAAGGGCTGTCCGGATCCCCGTATGACGGAAGCAGGAGCAAGTGAGTCAGACTTCTTCCCGGTGCATGTTGGACTCCGGCAGGGCTTGCCCTTTGTCGCTGGTTCTGTTCAAAATGTTTATGGACAGAATTTCTAGGCACAGCCAGGGGCCGGAGGGTGTCAGGTTTGGGGACCACACGATTTTTGTCTCTGCTCTTTGTGGATGATGTCGTCCTGTTGGCTCCTTCAGACCAGGAACTTCAGCATGCACTGGGCACGGTTTGCAGTCGAGTGTGAAGCGGCTGGGATGAGAATCAGCACCTCCAAATCCCAGGCCATGGTCCTCATTCGGAAAAGGGTGGCTTGCCAACTTCAGGTTGGTGAAGAGATACTGCCTCAAGTGGAAGAGTTTAAGTATCTTGGGGTTTTGTTCACGAGCGAGGGAAGGATGGAACGGGAGATTGAAAGACGGATCGGTGCAGCTTCTGCAGTAATGTGGCCGATTTACCGGTCAATCTACGTTCCTACTCTCATATGGTCATGAGCTTTGGGTCATGACCGAAGGACAAGATCCCTGACACAGGCGGCCAAAATGAGCTTTCTCCGCAGAGTGGCTGGGCGATCCCTTAGAGTTCGGGTGAGAAGCTCGGTCACTTGAGAGGAGCTCAGAGTAGAGTACCCTGCTCCACCACATCTGAGAGGGGTCAGCTGAGTTGGCTCGGGCATCTGTTCCGGATGCCTTCCTGGGGAGGTGTTCCAGGCACGTCTCGTTGGGAGGAGACCTCGGGGAAGACCTAGGACACGCTGGAGGGTGACCTGGGACACCTCTCCCGGCTGGCCTGGGAACGTCTCTGTGTCCCCCCGGAAGAGATGGAGGAAGTGTCAAAGGGAAAAGGAGAAGTCTGGGCATCTCTTCTCAGACTGCTGCCCCTGCGACCTGGCCCCGGATAAGCGGAAGAAGATGGATGGATGGATGGATGGATGGATGGATGGATGGATGGATGGATATAGACTGCTGCCACCTTCTGGTATAGACTGTTATTTCATCAAGCTGGTGCAGAATATACCTGCTAGTTGGCCGTTTTAGTCTTTGTGTTGTTCAAGTGCAACTTTCCGGTCGAGGCACAGACGAAGGCAAAGCGACAAAGGGCCAGGGCTAACAGCGAGCGAGCCGAGCCAGTGGCCTCGGGCCTCAAGCACAGGGCTTCAGTGAGCCCCGCAGTGCTGCTCTAATCCCCGCCCTGACACGCCTTCAAACATGGATCAAACATACAACCCAACCCATTTCAGCGGGTATTATGAATTTATTAGCTGATTAGCTTATTTATATGTTAGAAAGTTCTTCTCTGTGCATGCTCTTTGAGGTGAACCTCATAAACCTCCATTATAGGGCTGACAGACAAGAACGGTTTTACCTAAAAATATAAAAATTGAAACTACTGCGGAAACAAAGACACCTACATCTTGGATGCCCTTGAGATAAGCTAAAAACACACCAAACATTTATTTCAAAATGAACTATCCTTTTAAAGACACTTTTTTTAAAGAAATTTTATATAAAGAAATATATAATGTGTCCAGTCTTTTCTCCTTCAAACACGTGCACTAACCACCTCACCTCTGACATACAATCCCAGGTTCAGCAGAGGAGAAAGAAAACTTCCCTGAAAGACAACATTCCACTCTCAATTAGGATTCAGATATTATCAGTACCCTAATGCCAGAATGGGTATTTGAAATCCTCCTGGTTTGAAAATGTCACGTTAAGCAGTTATGAATGTATTGGTCATTGCCTGTGAGTGAGAAGAACTATTGCTCCTCTGAAGACAAGCTTCAGGACACAAGCAGGATTTACTGTTCTGTTTTCCTTTTGGAGACCACAGACTGTTTGAACATTAAAGCCTGTCAGGGTTGTGGTTTCATTGGGTTATTCTTCAGTGAGTTCAATTCACTCATGCAGTGACTCTTAAAAGGTTGGGACTCAGATAAGACCACTCTTTAAAATCACATTACACTTCAGTTATCTAATCCCAGAATAAAGGCCAAACAAATAAAGCCTCCACTCAGGACCGAATGCGCTGTTTTAAAGTTCTTGTGTATGAAAGTATGATAGCATTTGATATTATGTGCCATGTTGTAAACGCTAACTGAAGACGGTTTGTTGCACACAGAGAATTTTATAATAGAATGATTCTTTGACTATGAACAGATTCCAATCCTGCAGTGAAAGTATGTTAACATAGTTTATATATAGTATACTGTATATATAAATACAGAAATGGATTTTTAGATCAACAGTAGTTACAGAATGAAAAAAAAAACAGAAAAACTATGTAATTGGATGATTGCAAAAGACCAATTTTTTGGCTTCCCCTCTTAAAGGGAATGTTATCAGAGCATGTTGTTTTTCCCATGGGATAAAGCAAAGTGTTTTGTGTTGGTATGTGTGAGATTTTCTTTGCAGGGGCTAAAGTAAAGCTGCTTCTGCACAGTACAGTTGGAATAGTTTCCATACTTCCTCAGGACTGAATCACAATTTGCTCTTAATTATTTTTCTTTTCCACTTCAAAACACCACAGAAATAGTTGTCACCATTTTCAAGAGATGCTATGAAGCAACCTTGTGTTTCTTTTGCAGTACGCTCCTGTTGAAAGCAAGATAGTAAATGTAACCATGACTCCACCAGCTATTGTGCTTCCAAGACAAGTCGGCAAGCAGGACTCCTGTCCTTTGGAGAAAGCAAGGTATTGATGTCATAGACCCATTCCAGGATTCCTAATCTCTTTTGATTTATTAGCCTTTAAACAGCAGTTTTAATTCAATCAGTGTAAAATCTGCTAGAAGAAGTCACTGTTTGTACTTGTGCTGAATGTGAACTTCTTCAATGTTGGTATAATGCGATTTTAATCTGTGTCTGTCAGATCACACAGCCCTAGGCCTCGTCTCTCCCGAAACTCTGCATCATCATGTCCCATCACCACAGTGGGTATGTTCAACTATACATATAAACAGTTTTAGATATTTTGTAGTGTTTAGAGATAATTATGTTTTCATATGGGATAATATGCAATGTAAAAATCTCAATGGATGGGCCGGATTTACTAAACAGGGCAAAAAGCGCAAATGAAAGTGGAAGGTTCTGCTCTAGATCTACTGGCGACACGCAAATTAAAGAAATACAGTTGCGGCTGGATCATTTTCATTATATCCAACGCAATCTACCAAGAGCAGCACAAATTACCATCTGATTTAAAGGTGCATTCGGCAACATTTCATTATAAAAATACCTGTTTTTCTTAAAAAAATGCCTGATGGGCTGAATGAGCCCTTCTCTGATCACTGCGATTGCCTCTATAATCCTGTACAGTAAAATAAATAAGAGGGATTCGGGACGCAGTTTGAGACTGGGCGTGACGTCATGCGCGTACACGCTCACCTGGCTATGTCTGGCAGGTTTGTGTATTCTCCGTATCAGCGAAGACAACTCGAAGCGACAAAACTTTAAGCCAAATTCACACTACAGGATTTAAAGCCAGATTTAAGCCCGATTTGCAAATCGTTGAGCTCGCCGACAGGTGTTATGCACGTGTTATCGCGTGCAAATCGTGGGGATTAGCGGATGATGAACGCTTGCCAATCCAATCCAATACGCTCGCAGAAGCATCACCGAGCCCAGAAAGTATCTAGCATGCTAGATATCCAGAGCCGTCGCGCGACTCAACCTCAGTGATGTCATGAGTACAGCCAATCATAGCAACGCATGTGTTGAGGTCACCTGGTAAATCTTAGTTTTTCTTTTTTTTTTTTTTCTCAAATCATTCGCGCAAACAGTGTGCAGCACTAGTTTCTGACGTCCATTCACGTGTTGTGTTTTTCTCCTTTTGCTTCTGTTGCGTGTCATTTCTGGTTTGTTTCATTGCATGGTTTTTCGTGACAAAACATGGTTTGTAGACGAGGTAGAATCGTTGGGTGACAGAGTTGTTATTTATTTTATTATTTTCAGGATTTAGACAGTACCATATACTGAAACAGCTCTCATTAGAGTCTCATTATCACCCGATCGTGGGTGTATCTCCATGTAGTGCGTTGTCAACTCGTGTAGTGAGTTACCTCCTGTTGTGGATCAATCACGTTGTGTTGTGTGTGTGAACAGCTAAACAACTTGAACACTCCTGATTTCACAGAGAGCAAGTCATGTAGTGTGAACCGCAGAGTCCAGCCCGACGTTTTAAAATTGTATAGTGTGAACACGGCTTTAGTCAACTTTCCACAAAAGTAGAAGATGGATTCAAAGAAACCGGCTTGTAGGTCATTCCAAACCCCAACACAAACTCCACGTAAGACATCGAAAATAAAACTTCTCTCTAGTGCCAGGCGTCGGAATAAGACGAAAGTCAACATCGGGAAGCTTTCAACAAATGGAGAGATCTCCGCTCTACTCTAGGGCTCAAACGGGTCCTATACAAAGTAATAACTTATATTGTTCATGAACGTGTTTCCATAATAATACAATCATAAGTGGATACAGTAAGCACATAACAGTACAACAAACAGTTCAACATGGAGATAGATGGAAACAAAAACCTTCTAAAAGTTTTCTACTACACCTCGTTTCCCCTCACACACACATAAGTGTGTAATTTACTCAAATGCCTTTCCTTTCGTATATTTTAAATGACTGCTGCAAGATGTATAACTTTATTACGTCTGAAGACATTATGACTGTAACAAAAGATTTGTGCGGCTGATGGTCCTTTGGTTATGAACGGCTCGTGCAAGCGTGTGTGTGCGTGTGGTCCATGAGCGTGCACACCTCTGGTTGCAGTTTCGCTTGTCGCCAGAGGGGGCATAGTTCTGCAAAAACTCAGAGACTTGCGCAATGCACCTTTAAGAGTAAAACCAGTAAATTGACTACCGCAAACCTTAGTAAATCATGTTGCGTGGTTCATGTAAATACTTTCCTCCCATAAATTTTCCATCTGAAAGGGAAACTCCTACAAAGGTCAGCTACGCAAAAATAACTGTCCATGCCTCATTTTTTACTGCATGTCTTTATTAAATCTACTTAGTTTTTTAACACCAAAAAGGGGTTTGTGGTCACGCAAGCTGTTAGTAAACCTGGCCATATGGGTTTAAATTTGATTCTTTCTTATATTATACATTAGGTATGGCTGTGATAGAGGGAAGCGTGCAAAATAACTGAAATACTTTGATTTCTGTTTACTTTGCTTCTCCCTTGAGATGAGTTGGCGGGGTGGTGTGTTTTACAGCTGTGCTTAGGTTGTGTGTGCTCATTTGTGTTTGAGATGATGATGGACATGTGCTAGACCTGGTGAAGGATCCTCTTCCTGAGCTGAAGTTATCTGAAGAGGACCGTCAGAAGAATCTGGAGCTGCTCGATGAGGCCAAGAAAGTCAGCGATCGCTTCTTGCAGCGCAGGGGCCGACGCTCCACCTGCAGCCTTTCGGACTCCCCCACAGGTACAACATGATTACACCCCCTGTCAGGACAGTGCCTTAAGTGAGTAGTTCACTTTTAAAAAAAACTTTTTGCTGAGTAATTCACTCACCCCCATGTCATCCAAGATGTCCATCTCTTTCTTTCTTCAGTCGAAAAGAAATTAAGGTTTTTGATGAAAACATTCCAGGATTTTTCTCCATATAATGGGAACCAAACGGTTCAAGGTCCAAATGAGAGTTTCAGTGCAGCTTCAAAGGGCTTTAAATGACACAAGACGATGAAAAAGGGTCTTATCTAGCGATATCTCAGCGAATGCTCGCCTTGCTCTGTTCTGTGTGACTCGTTCTTCAAAATGAACAAATCTTTTTTTCGAGTCATTTTGTTCATTTCATTCTTTGAGTGAACCAAATGACTCGAAAAAAAGATTTCTTCATTTTGATGAACGAGTTCGAACAGGAGAGTCACGAACGCACTTCACAGAACAGAGCAAGGCGAGCATTTGAACTTATAAAACTTAAACTTTGTTATTTATTTTTGAATTGGCCAATCATTTCGCTAGATTTGACCCTTATTAAATTAATTTCATTTTAACTCCTACGGTGGCCAATGTAGTCCAAAATTAACATGGCTTCCATTTCGACCTCAGTCCATGAGTGTTAACTCAAACGTAAACGCGAAAGGCGAAGCTTGAATTAACGGGTATGTCCCTCTTTGGCTAATGAGCATTCAAGATGAAGGGGCAACATGACGACCGACATTTGAACCCCTTACCCGTACGTATTTTCAATGGCATATTATACACTCACGAGAATACTTTATTACTTGAACAAAGTAAATATACATTAATGAGCACATTTTTTTTTTGAACAAGTTTTGGTAAGAATAAACGAGTTACACAGTGTAGCTTTAACATTTATAATGTTTAAGTCTTGTTTCTATAGCTTGAGAATGGTGTATTTTATAATTTATCTCAGTCACGTCCCATAGACTTCCATTGTAAACGCAGTACTGTAAACACTATTTCCTGTGGTAACTGACAGCATGTCAAATTGTCAACCAAGCCACTATACAATTACTTGGTTTTATAAAATAATTTCTCATTGATAGTAAAAATGAAGAACACTTCTTCCAAGTGGTCAATGTTTTTGTTGCGATCTTGAAATGTTTATTTCAGAAGCAGCTTGTTTATTTCAGCTTTTGCGATTTCCTTGCTTATCAGGCTTTAACATCATGTCCGCATGTCCTCAAATGTCTTGAGCACCAGCCAAAATTCCTCCTTTATCCTGCAAACCAGCCACAGCATACCGACTTGAACATATTCATAGGTCGATAAGAGACAAAGCGAAAGTAATATACAAACTTTGTCCAAAAATGGCTAACGTTGTCTTTGGGTTACAGCTCTCTCCCCGAACCCAACGCCATGCTCCTCCCCCAGACTATCCAGAAGCAGTTCCCTCTCCGCACCCTCACAACTAGGTATCATTTCGGTCACATTTGCCTTGCAGAGAGTCCCTTTCCATGGTTGATCTAAGCTAAATGGTTTCGTTTGCTCCACCAGGTCCTGAGGTCTTCGCAACTCCTCCAGCAAGTCCCTCCGCAACTCAGGTGAGCGTCACTTCTAATTCCCTTCTATATAGCGTTGAAATTGTGTCTCCTTGGGGATGATAAATGTTTCATTGTTTTTGTGTGCATATGTGGTCAGCATCTGGAGGTACCATCTAACAATGACCAAGAGGATACGAGTAAACCGGAGCAGGAGGTTTGTGTAACTAATTTTATTCCTTTTGCTCTTTTCACTTTAATCTTTCATCTTTAGTGTTTCAAGTATAAAAGCATTAGCAAAGTGTGAATTTTCACTCAAGCCCCCAAACTACTCTTAATGTTAGTCAAGTGCTAATGTAGTTCATCATGACCTTTTACTTTCTTATGCAGTCTGAAGTCCATGTGAAATGAGTAACAACTATGTTTTACGGCATTTACACTCAAAATCTACATTTCATAGAGTTGAAATGTGAAACAGTTCACACTGACTTTTTAACTGCAATCATTAGGTCCATTGTGAAGAAGTACATTAGCATGTTTAATGTTAACTAGAGTAACTTACTATGAAGTTATGTACTGAAGTGTGAACTGAATGTAATTGTAACAGTATGGGGTAGAAGGAAGTGAGAACCGGCTAATCTTTAACATTTTAATGACAAAATTCAATTCGAAACTGAAAGCAAAATGGACTGCCGCACAGGAACAGATAAGATACAACAACGACAAATGCCACACATCTGGAACATTCGCTGTCATGCACTTGTTCTTTCCTTAATAATTAAGCCTGTTCACACCGGGACAAATTTCACGTGAGATATTCGTTTAATATCGTTTAATAAAAATACTTTTAACGTCTTGTGACTAAACAAAGGGCGCCACTGTGAATGTGCATACCGACGCAGAAAACGCCACGCGTAAAAGCGTAATTTTTTTAAAAACGCCTCGGGTTTGTTTTTTTTGTTTTACGCGCCGCATCAAAAACTATCCGACCAATGAGATTGGCGCATTTGCTCATGTGTTTGGAGCTTCTGAAGTTACAGTAAAACACAACTTGGGGGCGCTCAAACACAAATCGGTCTTGCCGAGCACACATCCGCAACGGCAAAGAAGATCTACGCCAAGTAGCGTCGCCGTCTACACAGCCAATAAGACGAGGAAGATTCAAGGCAAGATGAATGTAGAGCTGCTGGTCTCGTTGGTTCTAGAACACAAATAACTATTTGACAAACGTAACAGCGACTACAAACATCTTGATAAAAGAGAACTGTTATGGAGTGGTATTGCTGAGCAAATGGGCGCCATTCAATGTGAGGGAATAAATTTACGTGTTCACTCAGCTCATCGTCAGCGAAAATCGCTTGGGTGTGAACACAAAAAAGGTGTTGAAAAACGCTGACGAATAACGTGCGCCGAAATTCATCCCAGTGTGTACGGCCCTTTAAACTCACTTTTTTGTTTTTGTTCTTTTGCTTCAGAGGCTAGTAGAGTGGATGCCTAGCGACAAGAAAAAAAAGGTGTCCTCTGGAACTTTAACCCCGCGTTATGCCACCGCCGTGCCAGCCAGAGAATCCCGCCGTGGTTCAGAAGGAGAAGTCGGACCATCATAAAGCAGTGGACAAGGGGACGAACTCTGAACACACAGCCCAGAAAAGGAGGAGACTCCTGGTCATGGTGTCAGTCAACCTCTTGCCACAGGGGTCGCCAAACCCGTCCCCGGCCAACCATGCAGCAAGCCCCATGCACGGCCGAAATCAAAACAATAGGCGCCTTCCCGCCTCTAATGAGAGCCGTCTCCTGGGACACGGTGGGCTCCTTGAACATGAGGAATGTGGCTCCCAAAGGCGAGAGAGAGTCTGTCCTACCCTGACCAATCAAGGGAGTCTCTGTTTAAGTCCTCTGGGTACAAGGATTTCCCTGTGCCACCTGGGACCATTCAAAAACTGTCCAGTTTGCGTGAGGTAAACCTTTGTTGTCTTTGGCCAACGTAATAACCATGCTTTTTAAATAGTTTAATGTTCAATAGTTTTATGGCTTTCTCTGAGATTTGTGCCCAGGGGGCAGTTTCACAAGATAGACTTTGACTATGGCTTAGATAGTAGTTAGTCAGACTTCAGATTGACCTCTAAATCAGACCATTGCACAAAGCACTTAAGACTCTGACTAAGTTAGAGGGATACTCCACTTTTTTTGGAAATAGGCTCAACTTTCCCAGAGTTAAACAGTTGAGTTTTACCGTTTTCGAATCCAATCAGCTGATTTTCTGATATTTAGAAGAATATCAGTAATCGGACAGTTTCTGGTCTCATTGGCTTCCATAGTAGGAAAAAAATATACTATGGAAGTCAATGAGACCAGAAACTGTCTGGTTACTGATATTCTTCTAAATATCAGAAAATCAGCTGATTGGATTCAAAAATGGTAAAACTCAACTGTTTAACTCTGAGGGAGTTGTAGAATGAGCCTATTTCCAAAAAAGTGGAGTATCCCTTTAAGTAAGACTACACTACAATGCATTCTGGGTAAAATAAGACACTTTTCAAAACAAAAAACATGGTGGGTCAAGTAAGCGCATTCAACCGTTTAGTGCAGTTTACCCCAGCGGAAAATATGAGTTTGTTGGAGGAGTGTAACAGTTACAAGGACATTTTTCTTGGGAAATTTCAGCGGAGAATGTAGTAACAAGAAGAAATGTTTAATTTGGAAAAGATTACCATTGAGCGAAGCGTTAAAGTCGTAAAGAAAAGATACAAAAACAGTACAAGATGCCCAAAAATAAATATTTAAGAGGAAATATCCACAAACGGGGGCCAGTTGCACAAACATAGCCATTATGTTAAGACAGTGTCTTAAGAACTAGTTTGACCAACTAGTGGTTAGTTAGGGGTAATCGGTCTTGCTATTTAGTATCAAATTAGACCAATGTACGTTTTTATGAACCTAAATTAAAAAAGTTCTGAACAGTCTTGAAGAAAAAATTGGATGACTAACTTGTAATACTAGTCTTAGCAGTTTATGCAACTCGCCCGAAAGAGGACCCCAAGAGCTTTTCTTTCGGCTGTTCGAAATGTAACTGATTATTATGGCTGGTTGTCAAGGTAACCTGGGGGTTAGCCTGGGGGTAAGGTTTAATTTTTTTTTATTGGTCAAAATTAAGTCAGTCTTTATTTTTGTGAAACAGTCTAAGTTGCATTGGACTAGTCTATGAGCAAATTTTAGACTTTTAGACTAGTCTAAATATAGACCGGTCGAAAAAAAAGCTTTGTGAAACCGGCCCCAGTTGGCAGAGTAAAGGGAATGATATGTCCCTGATTTAGTGGAATCACTATTTGAAAGTTGGTTAATGGTTTTTATTCCTCTTCTAGGAGCACAAGCTGGTGCGTAACCCAAGCATCTACAGCTTCGAAGCTTCCTGAACTGAGTGAAACAGCCGAGCAGGAACGAGGTGCGATCATCTTAAATCAGTTTGTGCATAAACTTTATTGGAAGCACCAATGGATCATATTGTAATCGTTGGTGTTCCTATTTTTATTATTCTTCTGCTCTGGAAGTCTTCAGTGCTCAGGTCCTAGACCTGCTTGCGGGAAAGTTATGAGATTTGGCAAACCGATAGAGGACAGTCTGTCACGAGACCAAATTTGGAGTCTCTAAACTCATCCCTCTAGTGCCACCAGCTGTTCAAAGTTACGCTAACCTTTATGCTACTAACTTTTTGAACTTTAAGGGCTGAGAAAATCTTTTTCCTCTGATTCCTTGGCTCAAAACGATTCGAATGCACTCTATAACGTAATTTTCTGTCAAAGTTTAACCAGATCATTATCAGACCATGCCAACAAAAAGTTATTAAATTCAAGTTGATTCGTGAAACTGTTACTGTTAGCGTGAGCACGCTAAAATGAACGTGAGGCTTTGTCTCCACAACACTTTCAGTGTATTGTGACCAAACTTGGTGTGTGTTATGACAACCATGAACTGAGAGTGCTTGCACAGTTTTGACACTGTCAGCTTAAAAGATTCCTTGGATTGGGTCATGCAGAGAACATAACAATATTACTTAGTCGTCCGAACGTTCTTGACTGTATAATATATGTCTGCAATGCTTTGACATATTTATACCAAACTTTGTCATAGAAACGCTTCATTGTCTACTACACTCCGACCACAACACATCAATTTGGTCACAGCACCACCTATTGGTCGAAAGTGATAATTAAAATAATTTGAATATGTATTTAATTGCTCATTGTTGCTGTTGATGCAGTCTGATGCTAAAGCCATGCTGGCACGACTTACCATGCATTCTTCTCTGCTTGGCCCCTTTATGGCTATATTTGTATAAATTGTTGGTTTAAAGGGATAGTTCGACCAAAAAAAAAAAAGATTGCCCTCATGTCATTCTAGATCTGTATGACTAACTCTCATTGGAGTATTAGTAGATTGTCTGCTTTATATCTGTTAACTCTTTATTGTGAAGATCATCCAACAGACATTCTACTACATTTAAGTAAATTTGTCAAACCCTACCAGTCTACTAATACACTATTCACACTTTAATGAGAGTTAGTTGATATATAGTTGATACGTGCAACAGTTACTTGTTGTCACCAGAATGTGTTAAAGGGACCATCGAAATAAAGTGAAACCAAAAAGTTATACATATCTGAAGGACATACGGGTATGGAAGCTATAATTGCTATAAATAAATAATTGCGACTTTTTATCTCACAATTGCAAGATATAAAGTCGCAATTGTAAGAAATTAAGTCGCAATTGCGAGATATGAAGTTGCAATTTTTGTGAGAAAAAAGAACAGAATTGAGACTTTTTATCTCACAATTCTGACTTTTTTTCTCACAATTGCGAGTTTACATCTCGCAATTCTGACTTTATAACACATAATTGCGAGTTTGTATCTCGAAATTCTGACAACTTTTCTCAGAATTGTGAGATATACTGTATAAACTCGCAATTTTGAGTTATTCAGGCCAATCCTAACTTTTTTCCCCTCAGAATAGTTTATCTCACAATTCTGACTTTATAGACGTGCAATTGCAACTTTTTATCAATTAATTCTGACTTTATATTCGCAATTCTGACTTTATAACACGCAATTGCAAATTTTTATATCTCGCAATTCGGACTTAATATCTCGCAATTCTGACTTTATATCTCGCAATTGTGACTTTATAACACGCAATTCTGACTTTATATCGCGCAATTCGGACTTTATAACACGCAATTCTGGACTTTATATTTCGCAATTGTGACTTTATAACATGCAATTCTGACTTTATATCGCGCAATTCTGACTTTATAACACGCAGTTCTGACTTTATATCTCGCAATTCTGACTTTATATACAATCAATTTCTGACTTTATATCTACGCAGATTCTTATGACTTTATATCTAGCAATTCTGACTTTATATTCTCGCAATTGTGACTTTATATCAATCAATTCTGACTTTATATCTTGCAATTCTGACTTTATAACACGCAATTTCAAATTTTTATATCACGCAATTCTGACTTAATATCACGCAATTCTGACTTTATAACACAGCAATTCTGACTTTATATCACGCAATTCGGACTTAATATCTCGCAATTCTGACTTTATAACACGCAATTCTGACTTTATATCTCGCAATTCTGACTTTATAACACGCAATTCTGACTTTATATCTCGCAATTGTGACTTTATAACATGTAATTGTGACTTTATATCGCACAATTTGGACTTTATATCATACAATTCGTGAGAAATAAAATCAGAATTGTGAGCTAAAAAGTCCCAATTAGCTTTTTTATTTTTCATTCTGTGGCGGAAACAAGCTTCCATATACGGAGTAAGTAAATCATGCAGTAATTAATTTTTTGGGTGAACTATCCAAGTAAAGCAGTCATTAAAGGGTTTTTCTGCTTTTTAAAAAATGAATATAAATGACAATTTAAGGACTTTTTATAAACACGCCTTAGATAAAATCATTACTGGTGTGCATCTTGAGGCAAAACACTGGCACTGATAATAAAATGGATTAACACATAACCAGAATAATTAATCTGCCTAAAACAGAAGAAACAGCTTAAATAACACACATTTCTTGTACCAAACAATCAATAAAAATGCCTTAGAAATCAAATAAAACCAAATCCTGTATATTTGTTTTTAAAATCTGTTTGTTTATACAAACTGAGGAGTGAATCAAAATTGTTGTCTGTGATCAGAGACAGAGTGCCAAAAGATGCTGTGAAAAGAGCTTAACATTTTTATAAAGTGCACTTTTGTATTTAAATAACTAATTTTTGTTATGGGCCCTCATTGAACTAAGGCCTAATCCTGGCTTAATCTAAACCCTGTCTGTGAAACCAGGCCTTTATCTCATAGTCTCATCTGAACACATAATATTTGAGAAGTCTTGACTAAACCTCGTATATTTGAGCATGCAACATTTTAGCCTGTTTTTACAAACAGAGGGACTATTCAACAATACTTTAATGCTGTTTCACAAGTTGTCAGTTTGTTTCTCAGTGTCAGTAAATATGAACAAAAAAAATCTTTAAATATGCTGCATTAAATCTCAGTGATTGTTTCATCTCTAAGGTCCACCCTCTCCACTCACAAGACTCTCCCAGTGAAGAGGAGGCCAAAGAGAGACCTGACGCGATGCCCAACATTTCAGATGTCATGCTGCGCAAGCTCAAACTGCATAGGGGTTTACCTGGCTGGTACGCTCATAAAAATCCATCATTTGAACATAGAAATATAAATTACCTACTAATAATCCCCTCTTGTTTTCTTCAGCGCACCTCCGCTCTCAGAGAAGGAGGTTGAGGTGTGTATATTCTTGAGTTTTGCATTATTTTTCTTTCAAAAATGTCCTCATGACAATGAGATTATTCAACGGTTTTTCACTCATATTTGACACTTGTTAGTTATAGACTTTGTATATAATGAAAAGAAAATACAGTGCAGGGGTGCAGAAATCATAATGTTGTCATAAGTGCATCACAGCTGAGCTAGTTCAGTTGTGTTGTCCAAATGCGGCTGTTTTGATATGTAAGTGAAGGCCATGGCTGAGCCTGGCTTAGGACATGGCAATTTGATGGGCTTCAGTGAGTTCCTGTCCCCTGTGAGGAAACTAACATGCCTTTGTGAATAGAATCTGCTCCCAGGATGACGCTTAGTGAGGGTCAAGGGCTGGACGTACTTTCCTCTCTAATATTCAGACAATACTGGCTGTACTCCTGCCGCATCCTTTGATCCTGACAGTAATGTTCCCATGATATTGATGCTTTCCTAAGTCCTGTTCTCAAAAACACAACCTCTTGTTAAGTCAAGTTATTCATGTCTATTAGAGAAGTCTGTATATTAAATCCTACAGAATCTGAAATGTACACTACCATTCAAAAGTTGAGTGTCTGTACAGTATTTATTTATTTATGATAGAAAGAAAAATATGAAAAAAAAGTGAAATTGAACAGAAATCTTTCTTTAGCACCAAATATTTTAATATACACTATCGGTCAAAAGTTAAAGATCGGTAAGATTTTTTATGTTTTTAAAAGAAGTCTCTTCTGCTCACCAAGGCTGCAATTTTTTGATAAAAAATACACAAAAAACACAGTAATATTGTGAAATATTATGACAATTTAAAAAGACTTTTTTAATGTTAATATATATTAAAATGTAATTTATTCCTCTGAATTTTCAGCATCATTACTCCAGTCTTCAGTGTCACATGATCCTTCACAAATCACTCTAATATGATGATTTTATGCTCCAAAAACATGTATGATTATTATCCATGTTTTTTACATTTTTATTTCAGGATTCTTTGATGAATAGAAAGTTCAAAGAACAGCATTTATTTAATTAGAATCTTTTCTAACATTATAAATGTCTTTACTGTAACTTTTGATCAATGTAACTCATCCTTGATGAATAGAAGTATTGATTTCTTATTTATTTCCCCCAAAAATAAAATACAAATTCTTACTGACCCCAAACTTTTTATAAGGGTAGTGTTTAATGTAACAAAAGCTTTCCATTTCAGATAAAAGCTGTTCTTTTGAACTTTCTATTCATCAAAGAATCCTGAAATAAAAATGTAAAAAACTGTTTTCAACATGGATAATAATCATACATGTTTTTGGATCTGTATTTTTTCATCAAATAAATGCAGTCTTGGTGAGACTTTTCCCAAAGCATTAAAATGTAAAATACAGTAGTGTATTTTTCACAATAATTTGAATTTTATTTCCTTATATAATCTGTTTATTAGGTCATGATCTGTACCTGAATAGTTTTTTTAGTAGTATTACCCACAAATATTTGCTATATATACATATTAACCTTTAAAGAAAATCTACACACAGTGGAAACATGGTTTTTAAATATAATTTTCAATGTTTTTTTTTTTTTTTACTGGGTAAAAACTTCTGATTACAATCTGAACAGTCAAATAAACTAAAGTCACACTAAAGAATGACGCATTTAAATGAACTACTTCACTCCACTTCTCGATGATTTCTACATTTATCTTTTCCATTGTGATGTTCCAGTTGCTTATTGAAACATCTGAAATCAGTTGTGTTTTCACAGTGACATACTTTCACATCAAACTGATGCATGTTGTGTTTTAATGGCCGTGTTTTCCGTCAGAACGCATTTGTGCAGCTATCCCTGGCATTCCGCAACGACAATTACACGCTGGAGTCGCGGCTGAAACAGGCGGAAGGGGAGCGCAACCTGACTGAGGAAAACGCAGAGAAGGAACTGGAAGAATTTAAAGGCAGTCTCAAGGTCAGAACTCAATGCAAACAACCCACAAACACACATGCTGGGAATAAACTAGAAAATAGCTTGATTTTTTTTGTCTGCATGCCATTCCAGAGAACTGTGTCAGTGTGGCAGAATGTAGAGCAGCGTGAGTTTTACCAGCAACTCTTAGAAGCGATCGCCGTATTACATCGCCTGACGAACCGCCTCTCCAGCAGGGCTGAAATGGTGGGAGCCGTGCGGCAGGTGAGATGCTCATCATTCCAGCACCAGAACTTCATGTGGACTTCTAAAGCTGCGGTCACTTGAACCAAATTTCAGTGAAACTCAATTGTCAATAGTGTGGTGATGTATGATGCACAGCTCACACAGAAGTCAAGCCAAGAAAGTGACTTTTTGTTGGTCAAAGCGGCGAATTCACGTGACCAACTGAACCTGATGTGGAATCTGAGTGCGGAGTAGGGTTGGGTATCGTTTGAATTTGAACGATTCTGATTCCGATTTCGATTCCGGTTCCTAACGATTCTTGATTCCGATTCTTTTAAGAGGCAGGGTCAAAAAAGTTTAGCTAACCTTGCTAACCAACTGTCTTTCTGAAGGAAATACTCCTTCTGTCACAAATTTTGCATTTTGCCGAGATTTCGTTATTTTTAGAAAAGTGAAGCCACACTTTGGACCGTCGACGTAAGCTACTCATGTTCGACTCACGCGGTTATGCCAACACTTCCGGTAGACGCTTCTTCATTGGTGTTGTTCAGCGGTTTCTTCTTCCGGTCTGCGAACTGTGAATATCGAAACTAGGAATCGAAATTTTAACTTTTGAACGATTCCGGGAAAAACGAAAAGTTAGTCCCGGTTCCAATCGATACTCGATTCTTGATACCCAACCCTAGTGGGGAGCTTTTTTTTTTTACCTGAAATTGTGGTCATATTAGCTATTTTGCGGTTCCACTTTATTTCGATAGTCCACTTTAGACATTCTACTAACTATAAGTAACTTGGCAACTACATGTCAACTAACTCTCATTAGAGTATTAGTAAACTGTAGTAGACTGTTAGGTTATGGTTAGGTGTTAGGGTTCGGGTTCAGTAGAATAAGTTAACTTGTAGTTTACTTATAGTCAGTTGAATGTCTGTTGAGGAGCATCAAAATAAAGTGTTTGCATATATTAAATGAGTAGTTCACTTTAAAAAAAACTTTTGCTGATAATTTACTCACCCCATGTCATCCAAGATGTCCATGTCTTTCTTCTTCAGTCTAAAAGAAATTAAGGTTTTTGGTGAAAATATTCCAGGATTTTCTCCATATAATGCACTTCAATGGGAACCAAACGGTTCAAGGTTCAAAAGACAGTTTCAATGCAAACTGTTCAAAGGGCTTTAAAACGATTCCAGACGATGAATAAGGGTCTTATCAAGCAAAACAATCGCTCACTTGAGAAAAAAAACAAGTTTAAGTTTTCGTTAAACTCGTTTATCAGATCTTTTTTCGCGTCATTTGGTTCATTCAACAAACGAAATGAACGAATTGACTCTGGAAAAGATTTGTGCTTATAAAACTTAAACTTTGTTATTTATTTTTTAAATGAGCGATCGTTTCGCTTGATAAGACCCTTATTCATCGTCTGGTGTTGTTTAAAGCCCTTTGAAGCTGCACTGAAACTCTCATTTGGACCTTGAACCGTTTGGTTCCCAGTGAAGTCCATTATATGGGGAAAATTCTGGAATGTTTTCATCAAAAACCTTAATTTCTTTTCGACTGAAGAAAGAAAGACATGGACATCTTGGATGACATGGGTGAGTAAATTATCAGAAAAAGTTTTTTTTAAAGTGAACTACTCCTTTAAGCAGACAGTTGACTAAGTTAGTTGACATGTGGCTGCAAAGTTACTTATAGATTGTAGAATGTGTAAAGTGGACTATTGAAATAAAGTGTTTGCATGCAAAAACTGGTCCATTGTCAATATAGCATATAGATATATGAAGTTCTGCTCACATAAAAGTCACTTTCAATCTAAGCAGCTGCACTGACCAAAATGAACATGAGTGAAATCTGCGTGGGGAACGGGAGAGTCCACAGATTCCTATTGAAATGACAGGATTTTGCCCTCAATGGTAAATGTATCCGGCACCTTTACCATTGATCTACAACATTTCTTTGGGCAGTTATTTCAATATGTCAATAATGTGAAGGTGTGGTCACATTACAAAGGTTTACCGTAATTTTGTGGATAAAATCCTGTCATTCCAGTAGGGATCCGCTGACTGGGAGTTTCGTGTGAGGGCAAAAAAGTTCCCCAGACAGATTACACTCTTGTTCAAGTTCACTGCATTGAACAACAGAAAGCTGCTTGGTTTGAAAGGGACTTCTGTGTGAGCTGATCTTCATGCATCACTACACCATTGACAATGGACCTTTTTTTTTTTTGCAAAAAAAGAGATTTTGGAGAAATGCTTTCCTTCAGGGTTTCTCTCAGCCCCGCATTTTAAGTGCTCTTCATGTTTTCATGAGAAAACTATCCTTTGTCTCTGTGGAGGCACTAGATGGGAATGTTTATTTTCTGGCAGATAAGAGATGTTTGTGATAGATTTAGCCAAGTGTCATGCTTGCCCTTAGGTTAATGTGCAAGCTAAAGTAAACCAAGTTAACAGAGAAGGACTCAGCGGTATGTCTGTTGCCAGTGGTGACACTATTAGGCACTGCATGGGTTCACTACAAGTATCATTACCTCAACTCACCATGCCTTGCTCTTACATCCCATAACTTAATAGTGACAAATGTTTTTGTAAATATCTCATTAACACCCTCAATACTCATCACATTTATTTTAACAAATGCATTCGAAGTCTACTTTTGCATCGTAGATTTGCATAGTTGAAATTGAGTGTGTGACATGGATTAAATATTTGATAATTTGCTCTACGTCATTCAAGACATGACCCTGAATTAACATCCTTGTTTGTCCAGCAACAAAATTAGTCACCTAGCAACTACTATATCCTTTTTTGGCAGATAAAAGAATGGGAGTTAAAATGCACTACTCAAACTTAAATTGATGTAATTCAAGAATGCTTTGGAATATATATATATATATATATATATATATATATATATATATATATATATATATATATCCAAGTTTGGTCTTGTTTTAAAGGAAACACTCAGCTGATTATTGCTGAAGTGAAAACACTTTAAAAAATGAAAGTATGAAAAAGTTATGCAAGTTTAAATTTACAGTAAATCAAATTTACTGTAGTATATATTTTTTATTTTATATAAAATATATATTTTACAAAAAAATTTTACTCTAAAATTACTATAAAAAAGCCATAAATCTAACCAAGTTATGTTCCAAATTTGAAGTTGATATCACAAAAATTGAAGTTCCCATGAGATTTTGTTTAGGCGTAGTACCAAAAATAGCCACCGGGTGCTATTGAATTCCATAGATTTTAGTTGTATAAATTCTGCCTTAACAAATTAATAAATTTCTTTCCAAAAATCAATTTTGGTACCTCGAGACTTAGACCTTTCTGACAATATGTGTTTTGTCAAAATTATGAAATATAATGATTCCCAAAAGGGGAGGAGCCTGATAAAATAAGTACCATTTCTATGGTAAGGCAAAATTATAAAACGGTTTTCACAGGATAATTCCGAGTTTATAAGCTTTCAAATGATACCTAATTTATGATAACTACTAAAATATGTGATATAATAAAAAGGCAATATAAAAATTAATATTATATTTTAGAGGATTTTATATATATATATATATATATATATATATATATAATTTTTTGAGGATAATAATATACTATATTTTAAAAAAAGAATTATTGAAAAATACTAGAAAAATTATATGTTTTATTATGAACTTTTAGCATAAAAACAGAAGTTTCAATGATTAAAAGTGGGTGCATCGACTTTTTGTGACAAAGGTCAGACCTCCTGTTATGATGCAGATTTTTTGAGGTGCACTCTTGTCATAAATTCATCAATTACTCTTCCTACATTATTTGTAACACAAAACAGGGGTAAAATATCTATTTAGAAGTCTTAGACCTTTCCAACGATAAATAATTTGTCATAATTAGATTAGGATTTAATAGAAATATATTGAAGCAAAGTTAGGCGTCCCAGTACCAGGACGGTGACAGTTAAGCGGTTAAGAATATTCTCTTGTATGGAAGCTTGTTTCCTCCATTGAATAAAAATAAAATGACTTATTGTAACATTTTACCTCATATTTCAGATTTGTTTTTATTACAATTGCAAGGTTATATCTCACAATTTTGACTTTTTTCTTGCGATTGCAAGTTTAAATCTTGCAATTTTAACTTTATTTCTCACAATTGAGAGTTTATGTCTTTAAGTGTGAATTCTGAGATAAAGTCACAGTTACCTTTTTTTATATTTCAACCAAAAATCCCAGAGTTCTGGAGATGCACTGTACACAGTGGATTGTGCATATGATAACGTGCCTTTGCGTTGGCCATGGCAGGAGAAGAGAATGAACAAGGCCACTGAGGTTATGATGCAGTACGTGGAGAATCTGAAGAGGACGTATGAGAAGGACCACGCTGAGCTGATGGAGTTCAAGAAGCTCGCCAGACCAAAACTCCAACCGCTGCTATGGGGGTTCAATAGACACTGGAGGTAAATGGAAATCATCAGGGCTTCAAAGCTACAGTTGTTTTGCCCCCAAACATGCCCGTTCATGTTTCATATTTCACTTATTCATTTCGTACAGATGATGGTGTTCCACGTACATCAAGATCCATGTCTCTGCAAATGGGAAAGGTAGGCAGAAGTCTGTTCCTAAAGAATTCAAAAAGCCTAATGCCTTAGGAAAAGTTTTTTTTCTAAGTTTCATCCAAGTAAAACAAATCGAAAATAGCTTTTAGATTTGCTTGCTAGTCAGATTAAGGCAACATTTTCATTCTAAAGGACATTTTTTTGGATATGTTTGGATATGCCTCAAAGTACAAGATGATTTTTTACACAAATGGTGAGACTGTAAGTCATCTAGGAAAATTCATATTACATGTTAAATCCGTTTAAAAGTTTGGGCTCACTGAGACTTTGATTTTTTTTTTTTTTTTTTTTTAAATAAATGACTCTACACATGCTGCATTTATTGATCTAAATTACAGCAAAAACACTATTATTATGAAATAATGATACAATTAAATATTGGTACAAAACAACTGTATTATATTTACATATACACTTATGATCTGTGTATTTGTCAGCATCATTACTCCAATGTTCAGTGTCACATGATTCTTCAGAAATCATCCGAATATGATAATTTGCTGCTCAAACATTTCCTATTATTATTAATGTCTTCAACAATTGTGCTGCTTAATACTTTTTTCTTTGATAAATAGAAAGCATTTACAGTATTTGAAATAGAAATCTTTGTAACATTATAATTGTCTACACAGTCACTTTGGACTAATTTAATGCATCCTTGCTCAATGAAATTATTGATTTCTTTCATTAAAAAAATCATACTACCCCCAAACTGTTGAACAGTAGTGTATATGTACTGAAAGTTATTTTGTTAACTTTAGGATTACACTAACATACAGATCAATTTGAAGCCTGAAAGCATCTCCAATTTTGATTTCATGGGATTTTTAAGTTCCATGTTTCATAGAAAACCAGAAGGTGCAAAGAACCATATTAGGCTTCGCTTTTCTTCTGTAAATAAGTACACTGATCTGAAGAACCTGTAATGTTACTTTTTAAATCTCTAAAAAATATGATTGCTGAACCAAAGGTGCAGCAAACAACCAATGGAAATCCTTTATTTTGAATCATGTACCAATAACATCAATAATTAAAAAACCCACTAAAACGTACTAATCAACGCACATAATTATCTGTTCTGACTGCATCTTATTCTCAACTGCAGTTTTAAATAAGAATATATATACTCCCAAATGTATATAGCAACAAACAATATATATTACAAACAATATATATATATATATATATATATATATATATATATATATATATATATATATATATATATATATATATATATATATATATATATACAAACAATATATATATTTATATATATATATATATACATACACTACCGGTCAAAAGTTTAAGATATTTTTTATGTTTTTAAAAGAAGTCTCTTCTGCTCACCAAGGCTGCAATTTTTTTGATAACAAATACACAAAAAACACAGTAATATTGTGAAATATTATGACAATTTAAAATGACTTTTTTATGTTAATATATATTAAAATGTAATTTATTCCTCTGAAAAAAAGCTGAATTTTCAGCATCATTACTCCAGTCTTCAGTGTCACATGATCCTTCACAAATCACTCTAATATGATTATTTTATGCTCCAAAAACATGTATGATTATTATCCATGTTGAAAACAGTTTTTTACATTTTTATTTCAGGATTCTTTGATAAATTGAAAGTTCAAAGAACAGCTTTTAGTGATAAATTTAAATATACATGTAGCTAATATCTCGTTTTCTACATTGTTTTTTAGTTGTTTCTGTGCTATATTTTTAACCCTAAAACCGTATTCTGTACAAATGTGGGCAAAATAGTTTTGATTTATTTTTAACAAATACTTACCTTGATCTGAGTGTTCAGGAGACAAAGTAGCCAAGTCTTGTACCACACACTTTTTTTTTTTTTTTTTTTTACTCAATTCTACAATGTTAAGTTGGTGGGAAAAAAATCCTTAATCTTTGTATTTGGGTCAAAAATGGGCACCCATAGAAATGAATGGGAAAAAATTACAATAAAATAAATCTTGAATCTTGAATGTAGATCATAGAGAGAGAGAGCACTTTATGTATTTAATTTAAGAGAGTGTGTCTTTGTCTCTCTAAGGCTTTGCCCAGACGGAGAGTCAGTGTAGCTGTAGTTCCCAAGTTTAATCTGCTGAACGTCCCGGGGCAGACGCCGGCCATCGCTGGTGTTAACAATGCACCCGGTGCCCTTCCTGTGGTGGTGAGTCCCTATCTCAAGCACACTGCCTCGTCAGCAGACACGTGTAATTAATGATGCTTTATCTTTAACTTCCTTACATATTATCAAGTTGAACATTTGAGGCCAAAGCCATTCATCAAAATGAGACCTTCAGGATTTCTTACTTGATTGTGTTCTACTTTTGTTTAAAGTGTGAGGCAAAGAATGGCAGTTCGTCAGACCCTACTCAACAAGATGTGCCTGACAAACCGTAAGTCACTGCCGTCCTCGACTTTGCTGTCTCGATAAACTGTGTAGATGATTACACATTCATCAAGTTATGCTTTGGAACTGTATTGTATTCCTAAACAACCTAGATGACCTTAGTTCCTATATAACAATGGATCAATCTGAGCTTTCTGAAAATATTCGTGCCAGGAAAATGTTGCATGATTACATGTTTGCTATCTTAAAGGACACTTTCGACTTTGGGACTATAGCTTATTCACCATATTCCCCAGAGTTAGATAAGCCATACATAACTTTTTCATCTCTGTGTGTGCTGTAACCTCTATCTGACACACACATCGCTAGCCTAGCTTAGCACAAAGACTGGATGTAAATGGCTACAGCTAGCATAATCCCAATAAGAGAAAAAACAACGCAAAATTCTCAGAGGGTGAACGCTACGTGAACACTACGGTGTGCCCAAGTGTAGCAGTGCTGCCTTCTGAGAATATAGTTCCTAATATTTATACGGTTAAACGATGGCTGTGTCTCATATGACCTTGTGATTTGTACACTCTGTGACTATACAAATCACAACATGTAAATAGTAAAATGTTTGCGTTATTTTGTCACTTATTAGGATTAGTATGCTTGCTGTAGCCATTTACATCCAGTCTTTGTGCTAAGCTAGGCTCAGCGGCGGGTGCCTCAGACAGAGTTACAGCACACACAGAGATGAAAAAGGTATATATGGACTTATCTAACTCTGGGAGATATGGTGAATAAGCTAAAGTCCAAAAAAGTATATTTTGGGTTCTCCAGAGAACCTTGTGAATATGTAAATCCAGCCCGTTCTGATCCCAAGGCATCATATACTGACGCTTTTGCCAATGCATATACATCCAACGCACATGGCACCCTTTAGACGCAGATATATATGGGCCAGAAGGCGCCTCCTAGTGGTCTAACCCTAACCCTACCCCAGACCTAAACCTACCCATAACTGAAGTGTGTTGTATTGCCGCTAAATGGTGTCATGTGCGTTGGATGTATACGCATTGGCAAAAGTATCAGTATATGACGCCTTGGGAAGAGAATGCGTTGGTTCATCACAAAGCGATCGTGTCTCTTTAGAAAATTTGGACTAAACCACTCAATTCACATCCATTAGTTTTACAATCTCTTTATGACCTTTTTGAAGTGCTAGTTGCGCAGCTGTCAGTGGAGGGAAAGAAAGATCTCCGATTTGATCAAAAAGATTTTCATTTGTGTTCCGAAGATGAACAAAAGTCTTACAGGTTTGGAACAACATGAGGGTAAGAATTTTTGAGTAAACTATCCCTTTAAGTGAATAGCTCTTAAAGGAGAACTCCGGCAAACAACGAACCTTTGGTCTAATAAAACATCGGTACCTAATCAATCGTTCTCTGAGATTTGTTTTCATGATAATAGAATGTAAAGAGTTTTATCTCTAAAAACTGTTTCAGCGTATAATGCTAGCACTGGGGGCATTGACTAAGTAAAAAGAAATCGCTAGTTTATACCACTAACAAGGCTCAAAATAGCCCCACACTAACACAGTAACATAATGAGGGTCCATACATGCAAAACGAAGCATTGAGAACTTTGTAAGTGTACAGACCGTTTAATAAGAAGATACGTTATAAAGACAGTTCACTTCATGTATACAGACAGGAGCCATCTTAGAATATAGTCTCGATAAGTCGATCCCCGAACGCCGTTCATACAGTTCAGAAGTTCGCTGAACTTCATACAGTTCAGCTTACTGAACACGACGTTCATGGTTCAACATATCGAGACTATATTCTAAGATGGCTACTGTATGTATACACAATGTATACACTATTTCTTTTTACTTAGTCAATGCCCCCAGTGCTAGCATTTTACGCTAAACAGTTTTTAGAAATAAAACTCTTTACATTCGATTATCATGAAAACAAATCTCAGAGAAGGCTTGACTAGGTACCAATGTTTTATTAGACCAAAGCTTCATTGTTCGCGGAGTTCTCCTTTAAAAGAATAATTGTATGTGAAGAACTTAATAATAGCATCAGTGGTTCCATGAAGAACCTTCAATATCCATAGAAACTTTGAAACTTTTCAAAATGTTCTTTATAGTGGAAAATGGTTCCTCAGATTTTTTTTTTTTTTTTAAAGGTTCTCCACACATGTCGCTTTTCCATTACCAGTACCAGCTCTACTCGGCTCGGCTCGCTTTCGCTCCGTTTTCCATTGTAGACAGTACACAAATACTAACCGGTCGTCATAGCGACGCTGCCCTATCAAGCTCTCACTGGATCCTCTCTTCGGCAACCAAACATAGGAAAGTCTGCACCTCCTTGTTTGACCATGGCGTATTCTTCCGAGTTGCCATAAGTTTAGTAACTATCTCTGGCCAAACTATTTAAAAATGGCGGGATATTCTAGATACTCCATCTGGCGCAGTGAATGGTGATGATTCTCTCTGACCAATCAGCAGTCGGCATTGTTTTCATGTCCCATTTTAGTATCGCTTCAGCTCGCTTAGAACCTCGCTGGAGGTGATACAAAAAAGTACCTGAAAGCAGGTACAGGTTCAACTTTTACACAGTGGAAAACCAAACAAAGGCGAGCCGAGTCGATTCAAGCTGGAACTGTGTAGTGGAAAAGCGCCAATAGTGAAAGAATTCGTTTTTGGTTAAAAGTGGTCACTGAAAGCTTATTTGGAGAACCACGTTTGCCGGTTTATTGGCATTGCTTTGAAAACCCTCATTTTGGAACGTTTATTTTTAAGAGTGGTTCCATGGAACCCCAAATGAAAGATTGTAACCCACCTAACCTTCTCCTTTTTTTTCTATGTGCTTAAAATAGCACACAAGAAGTCCCATCTACAGTCAGTTTTACATCCTATCTTGTGATTAAATCTAAACATTTGGACAGGAACGTTTGACAAAGAGCAGTCATCAGTGTCCGACCATTTTGTTTTAGTAAGAAAAGGCAAAGAGCTTGTCACCGTACCGTCATATCCAAAGGCCGGGTTTTAACTCAAAGTCAGAAAGACAATAACAATCTGGTAAGATGCGTGCTATTCTAAACCGAGTGATGTTTAAAGACCTCCCAAAGGACGTTTAAACATTTCATGTCGCACCTTTGTCAGAGCTGCAGTGGTGTGTGTGTGTGCCATGTGGCGTTAAAGAATCTCCTTTAGGGCAGAGGTTATTTTTGTTATTACCTGTGGTTATGAACTGAGAGAGCCAGTTGTGTTGTTCACACACATCTGCGTAATGGCATTTTTTTTTATTGCTCCATCCCCGTCTCTCCTTTCCTATGTGAAACAAAGCAGTGGAAACCCTCTGACGGAGCAGGAAAGTGAAGCAACGCCAACCAAAGTTGTCTGCAGTCCAGAGAAGATTACTGAAGAGATCAAAGCCAAGATTGAAGAAGAAGCGTATAACAAAGGGTAACACACTTGGTGTCATCATTGTAAAACATTCTCTAGAAACAGTGCCATTTTTATCACTTCTTTTGAAAACCAAGGTTGGGTAAATTGGGGACCACCATAATAGGATGCTTCCTCCTCAATATTGATTAGTTGTCATCAAATATGTGGGTTATGCTTTATTTCGATGGTCGAATTTAGACATTCTGCTAACTCTAAGTAACTTTGCAACTAATTGTCAACTACCTCTTTTAGAGTATTAGAAAACACCACAGATGTAGAAAGACTGTTCAGACCTATTATTTATGAATAGGGGAAACTGCAAAAGATTAAGTCTTCCCGTCTGAGTAAGAGAGCCCATCACTGATTGATAGTCATTGCATCACTGCATAGAAACCTGAGACTCGTGCTTATGACTGCACATGCGCATTGACTGGTCTAGCCTGAAAATACTTTTTAATGCTATTTTAGCATAAGAAACAACAGTAGCACTTTATTTTACAATCCTGTAATTAAAATAAATAGGTATTAACCCTTAACCTACCCTAAACCTAACCTTAACCCATGCATTTACTTTACATCAACTAGAACTTTTTAAGGTAAGTACACTGTAAAATAAAGTGCAACCGAAACCAACTCATTCATAAACCATAGGCTACTTAAAATTTTATGATTTGAAGATGCAAAAAAGGTCAGTTTTATTAGACGGTAAGCAAATTTTGCACCGCATCACATTATTAACGGTCAGTCTTGTGCTTTATGCCTAGATGGATGGATGGATGGATGGATAGATGGTGGTGAATGGATGGTTGGTTGGTGGATTGGTTGGTTGGTTTGATGGATGGGTGGGTTGGTGGATGGATGGTTGGTTGGTTGGTTGGTTGGTTGGTTGGTTGGTTGGTTGGTTGGTTGGTTGGATGGTTGGTTGGATAGTTGGTGAATGGATGGTTGTTTGGTGGATTGGTTGGTTGGTTTGATGGATGGATGGATGGATGGATGGATGGATGGTTGGAAGGAATGGATGGATGGGTGGGTGGTTGATGGATTGTTTGGGTGGTTGGATGGATGGTTAGTGGATGGATGGATGGATGGATGGATGGATAGATGGATGGGTGGATGGGTTGGTTGGTGGATGGTGGGTGGGCAAGTATTTGGGTGGATGGAGGGATGGATGATTGGTTGGATGGTTGGTTGGTGGATGGTGGGTTGGTGGATTAGTTGGTGATTGATTGGTTGGTTGGTTGGTTGGATGGATGGTCGGATGGATGGTTGGATGGATGGTCAGATGGATGGTCGGATGGATGGATGGATGGATGGATGGATGGATGGATAGGTGGGTGGGTGGTTGGTTAGTGGATGGTTGGTTGGTTGGATGGTTGGTGGATGGTGGGTGGGTGGGTGAGTATTTGGGTGGATGGAGGGATGGATGGATGGTTGGTTGGTGGGTGGGTGGATAGATGGTTGGTTGGTGGATAGTGAGTGGGTGGGTGGGTAGGTTGCTGGATGGATGATTGGTTGGTGCATGGATGGATAAATGGAGGGTGGATGGATGGTTGGTTGATGGATAGTGGATGGATGGATGGATGGATGGATGGATGGTTGGGTGGATGGTTGGGTGAATGGATGGGTGGATGGTTATGGATGGTTGGTTGGTGGATGGATGGATGGGTTGATGGATGGTTGGTTGGTTGATTGGTGAATGGATGGATAGATGGAGGGTGGATGGATGGTTAGTTAGTTACTTAGTTACTTAGTTGTATTATGCCATGTGCCATGTCAGCATCTAAGGCTATTTTGACATCAATTCAATTACATACGTAAATACAAATATGATATAAATATATAAGGGTGGGACTCTACATAGACCACAAAAGCATAATATTTTGATTTCATTTTAAAGCTTAGGAAATCAAAATAAGCTTATACTGTACATGAATTAGTCTACTGTATAAATATCTTCAATGTAGATACCAAGAAGGGCTTAAGAGATCTAAAGAACTCCAGGAGCTGAGCGAGGAGGAAGAGAAAGCAAAAGAGAACCAGGAGTCTGAAGAGGAATCTAGAGGAAATACCGAATAAAGACAGGAAGTCTAATAGGTAACCCTGACTTCAAAGTGTTCGGCTGTCATGTGATTTTCAATAAATCTCTAGTCATGTTGCTTTTGTGCTTTATTTCCGCAGGTTTGAGGAGGCATTAGAGGTCATTGACCGGATATGCCCCAAATTCTTCAGACGGAACCGGGTGCTTTGGATTGTCCTCACTCTGTTCTTCGCTTCATTCATATTGGTCAATGTCGTAAACTTCTTCAGCAGCCGCTACAGTGACAGCGGAGACACGTCTGCAGAGAAGTCCGCCATTCCAGGCAAGAAGAAGTTTTTTGGACTGAATGTAGGGTCGAAGACTCCTGCCCCAGAATGACATTATTCCCTCTACGAGTCTTTCACACTGCATTTAGTAAATAGCAGAACTACCTGTTATTGTTGAGGGACCAAGTGTGCTTAGATGAGGAATCAGATTTGCATTGATAAGTTATATTACTTGAGGTTGGGAAAGTTATTATGCGACTAATGTCACAGTTGATTATATGATTATACCACTCAAACCTTATGATTAAACTTCTCAGGTTTTGTGAAATATATATTTGAAATATTAACTACAATATTTAATACAGAATTTGGTACAGTATGTTTTCAATTCTTTGCAATTGTCTATGTTTGTTTTTTTGAATTGACATTCCAAGGTAGATCCTGAAGTGCAATATTTTGCAGCTGGTAGTTGACGTTTGTTGTGTGTGTGTGTGTGTGTGTGTGTGCGTGTGTGTGTGTGGGCTTGTGCCTTCAGAGCACTGGTTTTATTAGTACAGAATTTTTTCACAACTTTGAAGAGCACTTTTAAATAGCATGAAAGAGTTCATATTTGCACATGTGTGCTTGTGTTTAGTGTTGTGCCACTTCACCTTGTAATAAAGGTGTTCGAAAATCGGACCTGGTTGTTTATAGAGTGTATGCGGTATTCATTTGTCAAAATTTTTCACAATATAGTAGATAGGGAGAATTTTACAATATATATATATATATATATATATATATATTGATCCCATTTCTACATAGAAATCAAAAGAAAAACAAGAGAAAAATACATTTTAAGGTGACGTAGTTACACTGTTTCTACTTGTAATAATTGAAAATTATGCTTATACTACAGGGTTGTTGTATGTTTGAATCTGATTGGTTGATGAATGTTCTCTAATGCCTGGTTCAGATTACACAGATTTTAGCCCGATCTTGGCACGATCGTTTGACGTAAGGTGTCGGTGATTCGTAAACAACAATGGGCGTCGAGACGCAAGATTCAATCGTATCATCATCTCGTATAGTGTGTCATAGTGGGCGACAACCTACGTCGCGTCCTGCGATGCTTTACGATTTCATGACAAAAAGACTAGCATGCTTTTTTTTTTACGATCATCCACGACTGGTCCCGTCACATGTATGAGGTTGACCAATAGGAGCACGAAGCTTTTCCATACACAACTTTCAAAAATGGCGAAACGAAAAAGAGACGATGGTGCTAACGTTAAAACTAATAGTATAAATATATATAAGAAAACAATATTTTACCTCAAGTTCTCTTTGGAGGATTGACAGCCCATACTGTCCTCTTCGAGCAATCCAGGAATCGTGTCCATTGTCGGGTTTTCTTTCTTTTTTTACTTTTTCTGAACACAGGATAGCCAATACAACACTCACCGCTTCATCTATTGTTTGTTTACGTTTGTTTCCGGAAGTCACCCGCTACTGAGTTTCGCCTTGTCAATGACATTCGCGCATGCTGTTAAAGACGCCATACGATGACTGGTCAGGAAGCAACGTCAGTCTGCGTCTCTGTCCACGACACTGACAAGATTTTAGAAGTCAAAATCGCGTAATCTGACCCAGTGACTATCGTAACAGACAAAAAAAAAAAAAAAAAAACGTGTAATCTGAACCAGGCAATTATTTTCAGGGAAAGTAGTTCCAGGCAAGTCCTGACCGCATTACATGTCCATATCACTTCGCCAAATGATTTCAGTTTTTCAAAGATGCTGGGCAATGGAGGTCAACGTCCGCACCTGGCGGCCATCTTGTCACAGGCAGTTGGCTCACTCGTAACATTGTGTTTCAATGGTGCATGTACTTTCTAAATAACCATAACTTTCTCAATTTTCTACAGAGGCAGCACTTTGTGTCGACACCCTGCATGGAAGAGAGGGTTTGGTGAGCAGTTGCTCATTATCATTTAAAGAGACATGCACTGAAATGGGTTGCTGTGAACAGAGCTGTTTTTGAGGAGGTAAAAAAGGTGGTGTTTTACACAACCATTGTAACCTGACTTCGTCATACTCGTATTCTAGTCAGAATGTGAGTCTGATACTGCTCCAAAGGGCTTTGATTATGAGGCGTGTCTTAACCGAACCAGGTAAAAAAACTCTGCGCTCAATTGTATAGACCTACAACCAATCAGAGCAAGTGACGTATGTTTAGCTATGCATAGTTGTCAACAGAACTCAACTACACCGCACACTGGTAGGAGTAGTAAAATAATGAGTGTTGCTCTTTTACTTGGTCCTCCATTAGTGCGACCAAAGGAGAAAGATTTCCGATTTTTCTGTTGTCTATGACGTTTTTTGAACAATAACATCACAGTATTTGCAGCGGAACTGACAAATAAGGACATCGACTACCGGTCCAACACTGACGAGCAATCCGCCATTATTATTTACTATTATTTATTATTATTATTCACTAATAACACAAAATAGTTAACTTACATACCACTGCCTCCATATGAAAACGTTGTTCTGCAGGTTCATCGTCGTCATCTTTTCAAATCGCTCGCTCTGGCTCGAATATGTAAGGCTTGATGGACAAGTCTTCCGTTGTTGACATTTTGTTAACGTGTGAATAAAAATGTTCTTTAAAGCTATAGTAATCGTATATCTCTTATCAAACTACAATAATGGCCGAACGCAGAGAGTTGAACGGACCGTGAACTCAGCGATCTGGAGAGCGGGCGGGGAAAGACGCAACTCCTTTTTATTTAAAGGGGCCGCAGTGAAACGACTTGCTCACAGAAGCACATCAGAAAAGGGCTAGGAAAGGGGCCCGTGGAGCTATAATAATGAGGAATTCGGACCTAAGCATTGCAGTTATGCTTTATATAGACCACAAATGTATGATTTATAAGTAAAAATGAATGATTTAAAAGCATGATATGTACCCTTTAAGCTCTCTCTATATAGTATATGCTATAACTGCACTGTATTGGTCTGCAATCAGTGGATGAAGCCATTACTAGCTCTAAAATGATGTTTTGAAATTAGCAATGGATGCGATTAGATGAGTAAGATATGAGTCCTACATACAAGAGCGTTTCAAGGACAAAAAACCTGACGAATATCTTGAAATACAACATCTGAACACTGCACTAATCGTAGTATAGGCGACTGACAGACAAGAACGGTTTGACCTAAATATATCAAAATTGAAAATACTGTGAAAACAAAGACACCTACATCTTTAATGCCCTTGAGGTAAGTTAAAACATATAAAAAATTTATTTCAAAGTGAAACTATCCCTTTAAAGTAAACCAGGATTAGGCCAGGATTAGGATTCAGGAGTTCAAATAGGACATTTAAGTAGCTTTTATAAACATGCTATTACTAATGTGCATCTTGAGACAAAACACTGACACTGACATGTCCGATAAGTGAAATATAAATTTTACAGTGCAACAATATTAATGGTCAAAAATGTGTTATTTTCTTTGTCCAAAATATTGAAAATTCTTCTGAAGAATTATTTTCTGTTCATACGGGCAAAATATTCTTGTCTGGTTCTTTCCAGAAATTATTCGCTCATTTTTTCCAAGTCACTTCCTTGCAGTGAGATGATGATGATGTAGGATTGTGTGTGTGTTGGAGAGATGTTTTGCCGGAAGTGGGATAGAGCTGTGTCTGCATGCGTTATATCACAGGAAGTTAGATGGACATCAGCCCGTTAATAAGCAAGCACAAGGGAACGGGAGGAAATTGTCCATTTGAGAGACCAAAGCCGAACAAACAACTCAAGAGGTCACAGAGATCTGAGCACATCATCTCTCTGAACAACAGAGAACAGTTCAAAGCCACACACTCTTCTTCAGATTGATGATTGTCACACATTAAGAGTCACTGAAAAAATATCGTAGACTATAAAAGTGTTTTATCATTCAACCAAAAAATATGACTCAACAACTCTAGTGTCTATTAGGTGACACCAATAAAAACAGTTTATACAGATGAATTTTTTCACAACACACTTTACAATAAATGTCTCATACTTTGCCTCGATACAATCAATAGTCAGTGATTTCAAAATGTGCCTATTTTACCACATAAAAAAGAAAAAAAAACTGATGAAATGATAAATAATTGAGACACAAAAAGTTAGGAATTATGAGATAATAGTCTAAAATGTTATGACTTTTTATGTCATGATTTAGACTGTCTTCATAAAAAAAAATACTTACAATTTTTAAAAAATAATTTTATCATTTTAAAAGTCAAAATAAGGACTTGTGTTAAAATTACGTCTTTTTATCTCATCGTTTTTAAAAATAATCTCGTAATTATGGCTGTTTAATCTCATAGTTTCGACTGTTTGTCATAATTATATTTTACCAATGATGATGATATAGCATGATATTTTTTCTTGTGTGGAAATTGGCTTCATTAGTGATCAGTTTATCTCATAATTTGGACTTTTATGTCATAATTAGGACTTTTATGAAAATTAAATTTGACCAAAGTATTATTTTTTTCTCTATGGTTTTAATGGCATAATAATGAGTTAGTATCTCATCATTTTGACTTCTAATGTAATAATTTGAACTCTTTATCTCATAATTATGACTTTTTATTCTCATAGTTTTGACTTTTTGTCATAATTATATTTTACCAAAGCATGATATTTTTTTTTCTTGTGTGGAGATTGGCTTCATTGGTGATCAGTTTATTTCATAATTTGGGCTTTTATGTCATAATTATGATTTTTGAAAATTTTATTTTACCAAAGTATTATTTTTATTCCTTATGGTATTCATGTCATAATTATGAATTAGTATCTCATCATTTTGACTTTTAATGTCATAATTTCAACTCTTTATCTCATAATTATGACTTTTTATTCTCATAGTTTTGACTTTTTGTCATATTTATATTTGACCAAAGCTTGATATTTTTTTTGATGTGTGGAGATTGGCTTCATTGGTGATCAGTTTATCTCATAATTTGGACTTTTATGTCATAATTATGGATTTTATGAAAATTATATTTGACCAAAGTATTAGTTTTTCCCTTATGGTTTTCATGTCATAATTGTGAGTTAGTGTCTCATCATTTTGACTTTTAATGTCATAATTTCAACTCTTTATCTCATAATTATTGACTTTTTAATCTCATAGTTTCGACTTTTTGTCATAATTATGATTAACCAAAGCATGATTTTTTTCCCGTGTTAAGATTATGAGAAATTAAGATATTCTTCATATATATTTTTCAAGTCATAATTTTGACTTTTTATGACAATTATGATTTACTAAAGCATGATTTTTTTCTTATTATTTTTGCAGCCCTAATTTCGACTTCTTATAATTGGCATTTACTCTAATCTGTATCTCTTGAATTCAGCTTTTTGTAATAATTATGACTTTTTATCTTATAATTATGACTTTTTATTTCTTATGTAGTCAAAATTGGCTTTCAAATTGATCAGTTGTCTCAGGAAATTAAGGAAAAACATCGGAGACAAGAGTTGATTTACACTATTTGTCAGTGTTACAATGTTATTATACATTTTAATGCCGACTAATATTAATAAACACTCTAAACAATGCTGGGTTATTTTAACCCAAATTTGGGTAAAATATGGACAAACCCAAATGTTGGGTTTAAAATGTAATTTCAAATTTTAAACCAACTTCAACTTTCATACATTTTTTAATTGCATTTTAACCCAACATTTGGGTTTGTCCATATTTGACCCAATTTTGGGTTGAAACAACCCAGCATTTTTCAGAGTGTGTGATTAGGATTAGGATTAAGGGTTGGTTTAGGGTTAGTTGCATGTAATTGTGCACAATTTACTGTAACACAACGACGACACTGTAAAATAAAGTGTAACTGAAAGTTGATATTGAAATGCCGGGACCATATTCCTCTGGCTTATGGATTTCCTGCCATAGGTTAAGGATTTCTACCGTTCTTGCTATGACACAAAGGATGTAAAGGTTTGGTGCTGTGCGTCAGCAGGTCTTCAGTCATCACTGGGTGTTTTCATGGTGAAAACATTCTCGCCTTGGCCTGAAACAGACTCCTGAAGAGCTCGGTCCCTCATAGATGCCAGCGCACCTCCTGTTTCCTCTTCCCCACTGCGCTGGCTTGGTCATGACACTTTGTACGGGTCATTTATGCAATAACCGCCCCTCTACGCACAGGCCGCTCCCCTGGGGAGTTTAGCCTCCCTATAACCTCTCCGCTTGGCACTCAGGACGCATCAGAGATCACACTTTACTCAGAGACTCGCAGTGAGCAGACTTCACCACCATGGCAAGAGTCTGGATGATGATGATGATGATGAGGACGACACTTTTTAATAGTTTATTCATGGCTTGTCTAACTTTTGACATCCATTTGGTAAAAGGTAAGGACATTTATTTATCTGAATCATCTTTGGATGTTTACTACTTTTAATTAAATGTCTATATTGATTTGGAAATGACTTTATAAATGACTTATACAAATCTGACCTTTAACAGTTTGTAATACAAAATGGTTGTTAACTAACTGCATTCTGTCTATTGGACAGTGAACCCTAAACAAGCCATCTCCGGTGTAACTGAGATTTCCTTTGGGAAGGAATACGCCTTAAATGCATCGGCAGCAAGAGATCTTTGCGAGCATCTTGGTTTGACTATTGCAAGCAAGGCACAGGTGACAGAGGCACAGAAACATGGGCTGGAGACATGCAGGTAAACACAATGGGCTATTATAATAAACACTTTAAATTGTTCATTTAATTAACATTTTTGTCTTGTTAAATCTCAGGTTCGGGTGGATAGACGAGCAAATAGCTGTTGTTCCCCGAGTTCAGGTTAAAGACAACTGTGGCAGTGGCAAGACTGGGATTGTCGTGTGGCGTGCACATCCCAGTAAAGAATTTGATGTGTTTTGCTTCAATTCAACAGGTAAAATATTTGGCTTGACTGTGAATAATTGTTAGATACTATGGTTACGGATCAATGATTGGCAATCGCGTATACACACACCATTTGTACACGCAGGCATTTCAAAAATAAATACATTTAAAGTTTTATAAGCACAACATTTAAATAACAATCGACACAACATTAGTCAATACATGTGGCTAATTCGTACAAATTGCCATGAAATCTGGTTGTTTTTTTGAAGATGGCGAGAACTTCATTGGACTTCATTGGGAACCAAACGGTTCAAGGTCCAAATGAGAGTTTCAGTGCAGCTTCAAAGTGCTTTAAATGACGCCAGACGATGAATAAGAGTCTTATCTAGCGAAACGAGTGGGCATTTCAAAAATAAATAAAAAATGTTACATTTTATAAGTACAACATTTAAGTAACAAGCGATACAACATTAGTCAATACATGTGGCTAATTCGTACAAATTGCCGTGAAATCTGGTTGTTTTTTTGGAGATGGCGAGAACTTCATTGGACTTCATTGGGAACCAAACGGTTCAAGGTCCAAATGAGAGTTTCAGTGCAGCTTCAAAGGGCTTTAAACAATGCCAGATGATGAATACGGGTCTTATCAAGCGAAACGAGTGGGCATTTCAAAAATAAATACATTTTAAGTTTTATAAGCACAACATTTAAATAACAATCGACACAACATTAGTCAATACATGTGGCTAATTCGTACAAATTGGCGTGAAATCGGGTTGTTTTTTTGGAGATGGCGAGAACTTCATTGGACTTCATTGGGAACCAAACGGTTCAAGGTCCAAATGAGAGTTTCAGTGCAGCTTCAAAGTGCTTTAAATGACGCCAGACGATGAATAAGAGTCTTATCTAGCAGAAACGAGTGGGCATTTCAAAAATAAATAAAAAATGTTACGTTTTATAAGTACAACATTTAAGTAACAAGCGATACAACATTAGTCAATACATGTGGCTAATTCGTACAATTGGCGTGAAATCTGGTTGTTTTTTTGGAGATGGCGAGAACTTCATTGGACTTCATTGGGAACCAAACGGTTCAAGGTCCAAATGAGAGTTTCAGTGCAGCTTCAAAGGGCTTTAAACAACGCCAGATGATGAATAAGGGTCTTATCTAGTCAAACGAGTGGGCATTTCAAAAATAAATACATTTTAAGTTTTATAAGTACAACATTTAAATAACAATCGATACAACATTAGTCAATACATGTGGCTAATTCGTACAAATTGGCGTGAAATCTGGTTGGTTTTTTTTTTGGAGATGGCGAGAACTGAGGGATTTGAAACATTTTTTTCACTGAGTAGATTAGTAAGGTATTATATTGAACAATAAATTGCCATATGCAGCGCTCTAACGAAGTTAATTATAAAGCGTTATGTATTGTGAAGGTCAAATTGATTATGGTTGTTGTTTCGCTGTGCTGAAATATATTTTCAGAGGAAGCACCGTGTCTATTAATGGGTAGATACAGTAACATCTTCAGCTTGTCAGCTTGAGATCATTTCCATCTAAACTTGTTATATCTCTTAAGACTTGTAGTGAATGTTTTATGAGCAGCAGGAGAACCATATTCATCCGCACAGTCAAGCACAACCAAAACAATGTTCTGCAGCAAAATGAGATTTGTTTAACCACTAGAGGGCCAAACGTTACATAGTGTACCTTTAACGAATTTGTCATATTCTAAATTGGCATGTGTGATAGTAATTTGCATAAAATACGGCCTAATCATCTCCATACTAGGGCTGATCCTTGGCATTCACATCAAGATGGTTAAGTAGAGTGCAGTGTGCCATTTTTCAAATTAAACCGATTAAAACTAAATTCACAGATTTATATAGGATCGATATTTCTGACCTTTCATGAGCCCTGCCCGTTTTTTCTTTTATTATTATTATTTCTCAGAAATAAATCATACTTTTGTGAAGTCACTAGTAGTTATATTTTTAAAACAGGCTTTTTCAAATTTCTAGCTTCTGAGGCATTTAATTTGTTTTTGCATGCATGCATGTGGTTTCAGTTGGTGCAATATTTTAGAGCAAATTTAGAATTCTATTTGAATTTTAATGCAAAATAAATGACAAATCATAAAGGTTCATACACAGATTTTATGCACAAGAGTGAATGAGTCCCATTGATTGTAAATTAATAATAAAAAAGCTAATGAAAATGCTAATTCATAATTCTTTTGTAGTATTGTAATTTAATTATTTTGCGAACTATGCGTTTAAAAAAACGCAGAAATATGTGTACACGTCTGGTTGGTAAATGAGACCTACAGTATTGATTGGAAAATAATACCTTGGTCCAAATTTCTGATGCGCATTTTTTTGTATGTACTCCTTTCCAAGTTTTTATGTAATTTGGCATCAAATCAACACAAATTGTTAGTGTGCCAAGTAAATGGGAAATTCTGGATGTGACATCATCACAGATTGGTTTCCTATGAGGGCCAGGGATGTGGCAAAACGGAAGCCAGTGAGTGGGATGAATTGACAAACGCTTGATCGAGGTGAATGGAACCACTGAGCCATCTATGTTATGTAACAAGCCTTTTGGTTCTGTTTGGTTGCAGATTTCGAGGCACAAAACCAGGCTGCCGCAACCAGAACAACAAGAAAGCCAATCACAACACAATCATCAGGTTTTCCCACTGCTCAATCGGGAGTTCATCTGAGGAAACCTCCATTTTCTAAACAAGCTTCCCCATCGTCTCCACTCAGTTCCGATTCTTCCTTGGTTCCTTCTTCACTCTCACACGGCTCCTCCGTTAACCACATGGATGATGAAGGGAAACATCTGCCCATGAGCGGCACCACAATGGATGGTAAACTGCTGTTTTCAATACGAACAGATGTTATTGTTCAGTTAATGTCAGCATGAAATCAAAATTGACCTTATTTATTTCACTTAGCACATTACGAGTCTTGTGGAAAACAATTTATCCATGCAAATGAATCCACAGATATAAATAAATAAATAATTTGGACACCTGCTTTTCAAGATCCAATCAATTCCCAAAGGAAAAAACAAGCCACGCCCTCTATTTTTCTCATTCAATATTCCGTTTGACTCAAAAATACAGTCAGACGTAACTTCTGGCTCACACAGACTTTCAAGTCGACATGAAATGGAAGTTGCAGAAGTCTATTGTTGCAATAGTCCTTAATGTGATGTATAATCGAGATGAAATAAAGGGCGGGACTTGATTTTGTCCATCAGGAGATGATTGGATCGTTGAGGAGAGGAAATAATTTCAACGAAAGATCATGAGATTATATCTATTCAATTATGTGCATTGTTAAATCCTAAATAATAAACACATAACATTCCATTTAAAAAAAATGTCCATTTTGATTTTACGGTGACTTTAATATGGAAGCTTGTTTTCACAAAAGAATGAAAAATACTTTTTATCTCATAATTCTGACTTTTTTTCTCACAATTGTGAGTTCAAATTTCGCAATTCTGACTTTATTTCTGAGAATTGTGAGATATAAAGTCAGAATTCCGTGATATAAAGTCGCAATTGCGTGTAATTTAGAATTGTGAGATATAAAGTCAGAAATTGATTTATATAAAGTCGCAATTGCGTGTTATACATTTAGAATAGCGAGATATAAAGTCAGAATTGCGTAATATAAAGTCGCAATTGCGTGTAATAGTCAGAAGTGCGGGATATAAAGTCAGAATTGCTTGTTATAAAGTCAGAATTGTGAGATAGAAAGTCAGAATTTCGTGATAAAGTCGCAGATTCGCGATGTAATTTAGAATTGTGAGATATAAAGTCAGAAAAGTCAGAATTGATTGATATAAAGTTGGCATTGCGTGTTATAAATGTAGAATAGCGAGATATAGTCAGAATAGTGTAATATGAAAGTCGCAATTGCGTGTAATAGTCAGAAGTGCGTAATATAAAGTCAGAATTGTGTGATATAAAGTCACAATTGTGTGTAATTGTTAGAATTGCGAGATATAAAGTCAGAATTTGCGAGATATATAGTACAGAATTGCGTGATATAAAGTCAGAATTGCGTGATATAAAGTCAGAAATTGCGTGATATAAAGTCAGAAATTGTGTGATATAAGTCGCAATTGTGTGTAATAGTCAGAATTGTGTGATAAAGTCGCAATTGTGTGTAATAGTCAGAATTGTGTGATAAAGTCGCGATTGTGTGTAATAGTCAGAATTGTGAGATATAAATTCAGAATTGCATGTTATAAAGTCAGATTTGTGAGATATAAACTACTCTGAGGAAAAAAGTTAGTCTTTTTTAGAACTGGCATGATAATTGCGACTATTTTCGCAATTCTGACTTCATATCTCGCAATTGTGGGAGAAAAAGTCGCAATTTTTATTTTATTTTATTATTTTAATTTAGTCGTGGAAACAAGCTTCCATACTTTAAACCCCAAAGCTGTCTTGTATTTACTGTTATCTCTCCTCTGATTTGCAGCTGTTCCAGCTGCCTTACTGATCACAGTCACCTTTGCAGTCATGCTTTCCGTATTTCTAGCACTTTACTATTTCAAAACGTAAGTTCTTCAATTGTTAACTTTATCCAAATGTTACGTAATGTTCTGAACTTCAGAGCAAATCCCTAGAATTCCACAGCTTATTTTTAATTATAGACTTTTTCACTCATTGAACAGTTTAAATTCTGAGAATAAACATGTTTTATCACCCAATCACATGAAATGTTCAGTCATATCAGTAGCCAACCCAGACAGCAACAGTGTCGGCCCAGATCCGGGTACATGAGTACCAGACGTGGGCCAAAACTATGTTGCTTTCTGGTAATAAAAGCTGTGAATTGTTTCTGCACAGAAACACACCCTGCAGGACACGGGGTGACGGCGAGCAGCAGGAGTACATTGAGACGGAGGTTTGGGAGCACTGTAGTAAGAAAGACCTGCAGACACCACAGGAGGAGCATGTGGAGGAGAACGAGGAAGAAAACAGCAGCAGCGCTTCTACAGACCAACACTGACATTTCTGTCTGTGTATTTATCAGGACATCAGACTGAAGTGTCTGTGTGTGTCATCATGATGTTGTTTTGTGATGAAGTACAAAATAGACTCTGGACATTTAATTCAAATGGATTGTTCTAAAAGTTATTCAAAGTGTTACTTTGCTTGAGATATGTATATACACTACAAAAGTGATTGAGATTGAGATTTTTTTACTCATCAAGGCTTTATTTAATAAAAAATACAGTAAAAACATCAATGTTGTGGAATTTTATTACAATTTATTACAATATTGTAATGTATTTTACAATATAATGTATTGCTGTGATGGAAGGATGAGAATGTGTGTGTGTGTATATATTATTTTAATGGGAGAAAGTAATTTACATTTTTTTTCATTTGAAAACAAATGAAAAGTGCACACAAAGCACACAAGAAATTATTTACTACATTTGTAGCCATCTATAAAATTTAAACATGAAAAAGGAATATATATATATATGACAATGTTTCACACTTTACAGATATTCTCAAAAGTTAATTCAAACAATGCATTATGTTTCCCTTTTTAACATTATTTGCTGTATTAATTAAAAAGGACAACCAACGTTTTTTTTTTACGTTTTTTATTTTCACTTAAAGGGGTGATGAACTGAGAAATCAAATTTTCCTTGAGCTTTTGACATCTAAGGTCATCATATAAGAATATCCTGTGAGTTTCAGAACTGAAAACGACCTTGTTAGTCCAATAAAAGCTTTTATTGACACCAGGCTCAACAAACGCTTCGTTTTTGAAAGTGTGGAAGTATGACGTCAAAAGACGAAGAAACCCCACCCGCTCATCAACGCCTACTTCAACATGGCCGGTTTAGCCCCGCCCACCGATTCACGCATATGTAAACAAAAGCATACCTCGTGATGCCTGCCTGGCTGTGGAAGAAGACAGTTGCTGCATAAGCTTCCTCTGGATTCCAATATTAGGAATGCCTGATTAAATTTGTTTTTAATGACGTTCCAGCAGATGAGTGTAAAACATTATCCGTATGTTCGCTTCATTTCACCGAGGATTGTTTTGTCAACAATTCGAGGCTGGATTTGCAGACCGATTAAGAGTAAAGAACGGTGATGTGCCGTCTATATTGGATCTGACAGGAATTGTGCAACACAAGGACTCTGGGTCGAACATGTATGGGCGAATCCGGTTGCCATTTGTCAACATTAGACATTTTCCCCCACGTGCACCGACGGGTGAGTTAAACTCATTATAATATAAGAGGGAGAAATGAAGACGACACAGATAGGCATTTTGTGTATGACCTAGAAGTATTTATTCAGCGATCTGCGGTTAAAGTTTATCTGTACGGAACATCGTTGTATGGAACATGATTCAGAGCTGCCAACTTTTAAGTTTAGCTTGGCGTGAGATTTCTCCGGGGGCGGGGAGCATAGCCTATATTTGCACTAAAGCCCCCTTTAGTGCCTGTCTTTATACAAAACACGCCCATCACTAAACAGCTACAGTGGCGTGGATCGTAAAGCGTGTTGTTTATGAAAGAGTTGATGCGCTAGGACCTGAGTTCGAGTCTGCCTTTTGCCGAACATATGAGATGTAAAATGTATAAACTAACTTGAAGGTGAGGTCTCTAGCGTTATATTTTGCCAATGAACTAAAAAACGAAACCATGATATTGCTTTTTGCCTTCATAAAACAGCACAAAACTTTAAGTATAGGCAGTCTGTTTGTGCTGGGTGTTTTAGAGAAATGTGTGCACTTTGCTCACGCGAACACAGAGCAGTTTTTCCTGTGAGTGAGACTGGAAAACCCGTAGTGGATGTCATCGGAGTGATAACAGAACGCTTAGAGTGCAGAGAGGAATTGGCTTTGACTCCAGTCCTGGTTTTAAGTCCGGCCGTCCGCGCCGTTAGGAGCTCAGCATCTGCCTCGTATGCACGATCGCTCTGAGACTAGATTACAGGATATTTTAACTAATTTGCCGTAAAACTAGTCGACCACGAGTGGCTCAACTGGTGGATTGATAGATAAACTTATCTTTCAGGTATTTTGCTTACTGGCTTAACACTTTAGCGTGAGAAATCGGGGGTGTGGCGTGAGAGCGTGAGAATTAGCTCGCGTGAGAGTTTGGCAGCCCTGGACATGATTAGTCTACGTTACCTTCTATATTGGATCCAACAGGAGTGGTGCAACACACTTATGTGAGTAATATTTTTATTTTAGAAATAATAATCTACTCGGCTAGCATTCCATTGTTACAGATTGTTTGATATCTAATAATTATGTGTATGTGTCTACAAGTATCCGTTGTATTCGAGGTGCTGTTGGTTCATTGTCCTGCGATTCGGGATCGGACTCTGGGTCAAACATGTATGGGCGAATCATTACGGTTGCCATTTTACAACAGTGGTTTTCAAAACAATCCCCCACGTGCACCGACTCGAAACCAACGACAGAGTTGAAGCTCATTATAATATGCAAAACTGTTATCCACTCACAGCAGTTGGCATTTACTTCTTGTAGCCTTGTTAGTCTTCAAGGCGATACGCCCATAAAATCAGAGCATTTTTCAAGTAGGCTGAAAACTAGGGAAGAAAATAGCCCATAACTTATTCATTTTTATGTTTTTGAATGTAAAAACCAAGCGAACGTCATAAGTTGACCTCAGACAACAAAACAAAAACATTTAAAAAGCCAGTTCATGACCCCTTTAATGGTACAGTATGTAACTTTTTGGCCCACTACTGGTTAAAAACAAAACTGCAGGCATTTTACGGAAGAACATTGTTTTGGTTGTGGTTTGACTCTGCGTGACCGTGCAGATGAAGGATCTTTTACAATAGATAATGCTTTACAAATAACTCTGAAAGCTACACTTTATATGTTCAATATACTAACTTACCTGTTGAGTAATAAAAACACTTTAATGACAGTTCTCAGTTCTCTCCATCTCCAAAAAACAAAATCCAACATTAATTCTTGTTTGATTCTTATTTTATTGAGTGATAGAGCTCTGTCACGTTCTGTTTTTGTCATTTCCTGGGAGTTTCTCCATGTCAATCTTTCTCACTTACTCGTTTCATTTGCTCCAGATGAATAGTGTTGGTGTTACAGGCCTTGAAATTGTTGAAAGTATTGCACATCATATTTTCTGCTCACACTCAAAGTGTTCACACATAAAGCCGCCTCACAATACTAAATCAAGTTATTTTTCGCTGCTTATTGCGCTTAATACTAAATCAAGTTATTTTTCGCTGATTATTGCGCTTAAACAGTCAAATACATCAAATAATGTCAAAATGCCAGTCTTGGCGAGTATTCACGTAAACATAGTCAGTTATGTTTTAAGTGAACGTAAACAGTTGAGAAAGAAAATGCATGTGCAACATCATAATAGATCAGTGTGTCAGGTCTTAAAGTGACAGCAGCCTAATATTCCTATAATATTACAAATATCTATATGGCAGTTTTCCCCCATGGTATCGATGTCAAAATTGTAGACAGTGAAAATGCTGAGTGGCTAGTAACTTAATTCTAAACAAAAAAAAAAACTTCATAGTGTGCCTTTAATTACATTTTTTATTACTGTAAGGACAGTGGAGAATTCATGGGAAATGGATTAGGCACAGAGATGGGAAAGATGTGCAAGTGGTGCGAGAGTGATAATGTTTGGTTCAGCAGAGCAAGGGTGGAATGTTCCAGACAATTTTGATTGCCACAGAAGCATCTCAGTGTCTGCTTGACAAGTAGGCTATTTCCAATTGCACATGTACATGTATAGAGGATATAGTTCACAAATCTCCACAGGGGGGAGACACTGCCCGTGTAATATAATGTCAAGTGTGCCAAACCCCCTTTGAAACGCCCATTCGAGGCATTGCATAGGCAGACAGCGGTGTTTACAAGAAGGCTGGCTATAAGAAATATAAGAAGCAGAGCAAGACTAAATAATAAACATTCTGATTTGGATTCCTGTGCATCTATTCCTACAGTATATAAAAATAGCAACCATGCATGTACAGTATGTGGGCACAGAGGGCTTAGCATTGGACAGCTACTGTGACCCAACGACCTCTGACTTTACTGCGTCTACCAGGAAGCTGAGTTCATTACACATCGTCTCGTGTCTGTAGGCCATGCGAATCTGGGCTACGTTTGTCCGCCGGATGTCATTCCCCTCTGGCCCATCCTTTAGGTAATTGACCCCAAGGAAGTACTTTTCTCCTGGGGAAAATGGCAAAGGGCTTCAGTGTTGTGCTGAAGGAATATTTCTATACAGTAAATGTTATGAATTGAGTATTACGCACTACCTCATGGGAAAGGCCACTCTGCAGGACACTGTTCCTAGCGATCTCACACACGTCACATGTGCTCAACTTCCACAGTTGGGCTGCAATAGCATACTCCTCCATTAAAGCCTCCTGCAGGACACACAACACAATTAAATAGTAGTAGATTTAATAAGTATTTAATTCCAGCTAAATTTCTCAAAGACGCAGACTTGTGTAGGCTGTAACTTCAAAATGTCAATTAATGCAAATAAAATGAAATAAAAACGCATTGAGTACATTTGATTAACCTAAAAACTATAAACATATAATTTTTCTTTACATTTTCTTTACATATAATTTTTCGTGTGTCCACCAAAGCGTTTTTTCACGCACCTGACGTATGTTTTCAAATGTTTTCAATGAGAGCGCGCGTTTTTTAACGCGATGAGCTTAACGAGGCGCTGAACTTTTTTTTCACGCTGAAACCGCAGAGCGCCCGGCCTTTTAATCATAGTATCATAGCAACGAAACGTCTCAACTAGGGCTGTCAAACCGTAATCGCGATTAATCGCATCAAAAATAAAAGTTTGTGTTTACGTAATACATGTGGGTGCACTGTGTGTAATTATTTTGTATATAAATACACACACATGCATATATATTTAAGAAAAAAATATTATTTATATATAAAATATTTAGATTTATATATAATGTAAACTATATATAAATCTATATACAGTATATACATGAAAATATTTCTTAAATACAAGCATAGTGTGTGTATTTATATATATAAAATAATCATACACAGCGCACCCACATGTATTACGTAAACACAAACTTTTATTTTGGATCTGATTAATCGCGATTAATCGTTTGACAGCCCTAGTCTGAACGGAAAAAAAACGCTGCATTTTTTTCCCGTTGAGACGTTTCGTTGCTATGATTTAGAATATCCGCAGCACAGTTTACTTGTAAATGATTTTGCAGATAATTTGTTTCATACTCAATGTATTTTTCATTCATTTTGTTTGGTTAGCTTTGTTGGTTGATGTCGTTGTACAGAAAGAATGTTGTGACAGTTGGTCAGTGTGGTATTAGCCCCGCCCCATCTCCACTGTGATTGGACGGCTGCGAAAAAGTGACAGTGATGAGCGCTGCGTTTTATCCAAAGTTGAAAAATTTTCAACTCATGGCGACCAGTAAGAAACGCCCATAATCAAGTAATTTTTTCGCTGCTTATTGCGCTTAAACAATCAAATAATGTCAAAATGCCAGTCTTGGCGAGTAGTATTCACGTAAACAAAGTCATTTATGTTTTAAGTGAACGTAAACATTTGAGATTGAAAATGCATGTGCAACAGTATAATGGATCAGTGGGTCAGGTTTTAAAGTGACAGCAGCCTAATATTCCTATAAAATTAAAAATATCTATATGGCAGTTTTCCCCCATGGTATCGATGTCGAAAACGCTCTCAAGCGCCCACAGCTCGGTGTTTTTAGCAGAGCGTCTAGCGTTTTCAGCTGGCTAAAAACATGTTGGTGGACACACGGCCTAAATCTGCCCCTTTGAGAAATTGTGCTGGGATTGCGTGCTTTTCAATATACAGTAATGACACAGCATCTTCCGTTTCATGCCGACGTTAATTGTGAGGATTTTTTTCCATGATCTTTCTGCAAGTTACATCGCTACGAAAGTATGTGGTGACTAGTGTGTAGGGTTGGGTATCGTTTGAATTTGAACGATTCCGATTCCTTGTTTCGATTACGGTACCTAACGATTCTCGATTCCGATTCTTTTAAGAGGCAGGGTCAAAAAAAGTTTAGCTAATCTTGCTAACCAACGGTCTTTCTGGAGGAAATACTCTTTTTTGAAGGAAATACTCCTTCTGTCACAAATACTCCTTTTGTCACAAATTTTGCATTTTGCTGAGATTTTGTTATTTTTTAGAAAAGTGAAGCCACACTTTGGACTGCCGACGTAAGCTACTCATGTTCGACTCGCGCGGTTATGCCAACACTTCCGTGTTGTTCAGCGGTTTCTTCTTCCGGTCGGCGGACTGTGAATATCGAAACTACAAACTAGGAATCGAAATTTTAACTTTTGAACGATTCCGGAAAAGCGAAAAGTTAGTCCCGGTTCCAATCAGATACTTGATTCTCGATACCCAACCGTACTAGTGTGTGTTGTGAGTGAGTCTTTGAATGATTCACTCAAGCGATTCATTCAAAAACACTGATTCAGTCAGGAACAAAACAAACACAACATTCCTGTTTGGAACAATTATTGTTATTATTTTTGACATTCTGCCCTCCAATTCATACTTTTTTTAACTAACTAAAAAGCCTTTTAGTATTTCATCTTACTAGTTACTACAATGATATATTTTTAGCAAATAGGGAGTGATATGTATATGCATTTTATGTAAGTGCTATAATGTTAAAACACCTAATTTAATTTCATTTTAAGCTATCAGAATTTCATTTTTCTTTTTACCCATATAGGGCAGACTAAATATCAGAAACTGAACCAAATTGCAAATTAAAATTGAGGTGTTGTTTCCTCAAGTATGAGCTTCATATTCTCATTATATCATACTATAGGAGCAATAAAAGCCTGATGCATCAAATATGATACTCTTTTTTATCATCAAAGGTTCAATAAACTGTTTTTCTGACTATTATTTCATGTCAGGCGGTTTATAAAATCCATTATTGAATCTATTTATTGAAAGCTTAGAGCACTACTTAAAATTTTAGGTGGTTACTTCAGTTAAATGTAAGAAATTGGGGTCCAACTACACTCAATGCTACAAAAAATGGTCCTGAACGGGGTTTTCACAGTGATGCCATAGCATAGAAGAATCATTTCTGGTTCCCCTAAGAATCTTCTAGTGAACCGTTCTTAAAAGAACCACTTTTGTGAAGCTAAAAATCTAAAGAACCCTTTCCACTCTAAATAACCAATTGTGCAATGGAAAAGTCCCATTGATATTTAAGGTTCTTCATGTAACCGGCAATGGCGATTAAGGAACCTTTTTATTGAAGAGTTTATAAGATGGTTGTAGTTTGACCTTGGTGTAGTGGAACTGCAAGGGGTCGTCAGTGGAGAGGGACACACACAGGCCTTTGTGTAGGAACTCTCGCAGTGGGTTCTTGGAGTATTCCAGGAACAGACTGTTGTTACTCAGAGGGGACATGGCAATGGGCACTTGGGCAAGATAATACAGGTACTGCAGCACAGGACTCTGGAAAAACACACACACATATGCATGTTACATAAGAACATCAAATGCTCTGATCAGGCTCTTAGATCCGCCTGCTTTCATTTGCATGTTTTTGTACAGCAGCAAAGGCTCCATTGATTCTGGGCTCATCACTAACACAAGTACATAGTCAAATCCAGTGGTAAATCATGTCACATCTGCATTTGCTTTATTAACAGACTCGGGCCAAGGATCTGAACTCCTTCCTGACTCTTTTTCTCTACTAAATTACAGTACAACATATTTGCTAGTTTGACTAATAAGCTCTCACAATTAATAGTCATCATTCATCTTGTCAGAATGATTGCATTAGACTTTGCATAATAGAGTGCTGAAGTTATGACGTCACTCTGTACGCCAAAACGCGGAAGTGAGTTAGCATTTTAGCATTTAGCATAACTTTTTCCAAAAGTCTATGGGGACAATGCATAGCTTTTCGATCGAGGGATCCCATGCGCCGCTAGCTTCCGAGATGTCCTACAAAGTGACGTCATCACTTCGGCACTCTATTCCCTCATTTAAAAGAGCCGTTGAGCACTGTAGTTTAAACTAATCTTCGACTTCTAACCTTTTTCAGGTTTAAGCCATGAGAGATGTTGTCCGCGGTGAGGAAAGCTGAAACCAGATGGGTGATAGAACCAGCTTCTCCACAGTGCGGACGGAACTGAAAGGTACTAAGACCACGTTCCCTGTGAAAACACACACAAATGCAAGTTGAAAAAGTTGTGGAAAAAGTTAATGGAAGATTATAGGCCCCCAATTGTTGCAAATATAATGCCAAAATAAGAAATTAGAGAGCAAATTTGAGAAATAAAGTTGCAGTACATCAATAAATACAATACACACTCACCGGCCACTTTCTTAAGTACACCTGTTCAACTGCTCGTTAAAGGAGTAGTTCACTTTAAAAAAAAAACTTTTGCTGATAATTTACTCATGTCATCCAAGATATCCATGTCTTTCTTTCTTAGTCAAAAAGAAATTAAGGTTTTTGATGAAAACATTCCAGGATTTTCTCCATATTATGGACTTCAATGGGAAGCAAACGGTTCAAGGTCCAAATGACAGTTTCAGTGCAAACTGTTCAAAGGGCTTTAAACGACACCAGACGATGAATAAGGGTCTTATCTAGCGAAACAATCAGTCATTTAAAAAATAAATAAAGTTTAAACTTTATAAGCTCAAATGCTCGCTTTGCTTTGTTCTGTGTGACTCCCTGTTCAAGCTCATTCATCAAAATGAAAAAATCTTTTTTCGACTCAATTTGTTAATTTCGTGCCTCGAATGAACCAAATGACTCGAAAAAAGATTTGTTCATTTTGGGGAACAGGAGAGTCACGAACGTGCATCACAGAAAAGAGCAAGGAGAGCATTTGAGCTTATAAAACTTAAACTTTGTTGTTGTTTTTTTAAATGAGCGATCGTTTCGCTTGATTAGACCCTTATTCATCGTCTGGTGTCTTTAAAGCCCTTTGAACAGTTTGTGGTTTCCACTGAAACTGTCTTTTGGACCTTGAACCGTTTGGTTCCCATTGAAGTCCATTATATGGAGAAAAATCCTGGAATGTGTTCATCAAAAACCTTAATTTCTTTTCGACTGAAGAAAGAATGACATGGACATCTTGGATAACATGGAGTGAGTAAATCATCAGCAAACGTTTTTTTTTAAAAGTGAACTACTCCTAAATGTTTAAAGATTAAAGTCTGAAACATTTCGAATAGTATATACTTTAATCTCGAACATTCTACTTTAATCTCGGAACATTCCGACTTTAATCTCAGAACATTCCGAACTTTAATCTCGGAACATTCCGACTTTAATCTCGGAAACATTCCGACTTTAATCTCGGAACATTCCGACTTTAATCTCGGAACATTCCAACTTTAATCTCGGAACATTCCGACTTTAATCTCGGAACATTCCGACTTTAATCTCGGAACATTCCGACTTTAATCTCGGAACATTCCGACTTTAATCTCGGAACATTCCGACTTTAATCTCGGAACATTTCGACTTTAATCGCGAAACATTTCGACTTTAATCGCGAAACATTTCGACTTTAATCGCGAAACATTTCGACTTTAATCGCGAAACATTTCGAACTTTAATCGCGAAACATTTCGACTTTAATCGCGAAACATTTCGACTTTAATCGCGAAACATTTAGACTTTTATCTGAAACATTTAACTTATCTCGAAACATTTAGACTTTTATCTCGAAACATTTAGACTTTTATCTCGAAATGCTAGAATTATTTATTTATTTTTATACATTTTTAACCGTAATTTTGGTTGTAACCACATAGAGAATATTATTTAGGCTATCTGTAAAAAAAGCATTTACTGTTTCCCGCAATTGTATTTCCTGTGTACATACATTTATTCCTCTTCAATGCATTCAGAGGCCCTGGCTTACTGACCCGGTCCATAATCCATCCTTTATAAAGTGGAAAGATGATGTCAGTTTGTTCTACCGACAGTATTTCACAGGCTTTAACAGTATCTCAGTTGTAACCCAATATGTGTGTATTACTGATACAGTGGTATTTATAGTTGTTCTGGCACATGTTGAAACTCACACATGTCATTGGAAACCATTTGTTCTCGAATGCCTTCCAGTACTTATTCAAGGTTTGTCAAAGCCTGAGGGTATAATAGAAGATCTTGCAAATATTAAAGAGACATTTTTCCTATTGAAATGGGATATGCATGGAGCCTCTCCCTTCAGCTAACTGAATTTTCCAGTTGGTGTGCAGAACAGATATAATGGAGTACATACTTCCTGAGGTTGTTGAGGACCATGATGTTGGCATACATGTGGAAGAGGTAGTAGCTGTAGGGTGGGTTGTCATCTGTTGTCCATTGCTCAGGCTTGGGGCTCTTATAAGAGAACATGTGATCGCTATGCTTGGATTCATCATCCACACTGTCAAAGCCAGTCACCTGAGAAAAAGGGACGTCCAATGAGTGATGTCTGATAAAGTCTTGCAAAATGATTTAGAAGTGCACTCTAAGTTCTTAAATTCGATTATCATGTTGTAATCAAACTTCTTTTTATATAAAATACATTATATGGATAAAAGTATGTGGACACTAGCTTGCACTCCTCTGAGAAGGTTTCCACTAGATGTTGGAAAATGGATGGAGGGATTTGCTCCCATTCAGACACAAGAGCATTAGTGAGGTCAGGCATTGGTCAGAGGTCAGACGTTGGCTGATGGGGCCTTACTCGTGGTTGTCATTTTAATTAATCCTTGAAAATATGTTGAGTGGGGTACATATCTGGGTCACATTTTTCATGCTGGAGCAGAAAATATCCTCCCTAAACTAGATTTTGAAAGCACACAATTCTCTAAAACAAAATTGCATGCTTGAAAAATAAGATTTGCAGTCACTGTAATTACTGCTTTATTCAAACCAGGTCATAAGAAGGGAGTGTGCGACATGGCCGTGTGATATTTAAAACGGTTACATGAATTTTACATGAAGTACATTGATTCAATTCATCTAATATGAACCTTGAACTTACATATTTTAGAAATACGTGGAGCTCTTTGTGCTTCTGAGGATTCACTGTAGCCTCAAATAGAGGAAGGAAAATGTTCTCAAGCATCTTGGCAAAATTAGGAATCAACTTGCGTGACTTGAAAATGTCACTAGAAGAAATAAACATAACATACTTATAAAAAAAAGATATACCATTTTTGGAAAATACTGAATCTATTACGAATAAATGTAGCTACTTACTATATTCTGGGCACCTGAATGATCCAGCGCATGTTTGGAGAGTACACTTTGTGCTGAATAAACCAATGGGAGAGACTTTCCCACTCCTCTGGGGAACGACCATAGATGGACAGTCGTGGTTCGGCATGCTGATACTTGCTCTCCTCCAGATCATGTGCCACTTCCTAAAAGAGACAAAGAGACAAATTTGTGCTAACTTTGTACCGCACTTAGTGCATGACATGTAATAATGTGCATTTTACACATTAACATTTCTGCATTTAACAGATGCTTTTATCCAAAGGGACTTACAAGAGAGGAACAAATCAATGTGTCAAGGAGCCAATAATATACAAGTTAGAGAGTTTTTTTCATAATTTCTCTCAATAGGCCCATCCACTATACAGTGGTGACACTTGGCGCTCGTGTGTAGTTTGACTGATTTTAAAATGTCCCTACCAAACAAATCTAAAACCTTAAGGCCATTGCACACTGAGTCCGAAATTCGCATCCAAAATCTTTGCATGTTAAAAAAAAAATTCTACCTCACGTTATGTCAATCCAAGCTGTTACACGTGCCAGTTCACCCCTACTGGCTCTGCTACACAGTGCAGATGTTAGTTGGGCAACAGGTGTATTCAATCCCTAATTTACTCATCATTGGGGTTAGTATAAAGACCTGTGACTTGGTGTGAGAGCTCTCTCACTTCTCTCTCACATTAATTCTTTAGTATCTTGGTTTTCCTATATTTATTTTTAGTGCCAGATAATATATTGTTTATTTCGTAACAACGCGCGTGTGTTTTCCCCTCCCCTAGACGTCGGTTTCTTTTTTGATTATTTAATATTTGTTCTGCTTGGTTTGACAATAAATTGGTTTATTGTTAAAGCATTTGTTGTTTGCCTCTTTTATGTTGCAGTATATGAGCCAGTCGTAACATAAAAATGGGGGCTCGATCCGGGATTTTTTGAGCGTTTGTTTTTGAGGGAGTATTTTATTGTCTCTTCAGGATTTCTATTGGCTTTTCATCTCCGATATGCCTGCCTGTTGAAACTAACTATCCGTCTTCAAAGGACTGCCGGGCTCGAGGTGACTTGAAACGCTGAACCTCGTAACAAACCCGATCTCACAAAATATTGATATTGATAAGGTGGCCGAGAATTCTCATCAACTGTGTGTGTTTGGCCATCAATCAAGTGTTTTTCAGACTAGACGTGCTGCGATGATGATAGCTCAGTTCACAATGACAAAACGCAGATCACTTTGGTCTTGTCAAATTTTTAAAAGTAAACGTTCCATTCAAAATCTTATTGGCATCCATTTCGGCGTCTCGCGCTCATCATCCACTCAAAACGTAACATTAACCTACTATTTGGCCGGCTTGCAAGCCTAAATGATTGTGTGCGGCGTGCCTGTTTTTTTGTTTCCGGTCTAGCTAGATCCACTTGCACTTTGGTCAACGAAGCAACAAAACATCCTCGCACGGCGCAAGCCATTGAAATGCCTGCCGCGTCCTGTTGCAAAAAGGCCGTTAATCGCGTGATAAAAAATGAACGCTGTTAAAATGGGTTTGCATTAATGGCATTACTAACACGTTAAACTGACAGCTCTAATAAATATGCATTCGGGCTCAGTGTGCAAGGTTTCTGTGTGATGAACACATACGAAAATTTCGGACTCAGTGTGCAATGGCCTTTAGCCTTGTTATGAAAAAATGACAATACCTTGATTAAGCGGGCAAAATACTCTCCTTCGATGTAATTGTCAGTCTTCAAGTAGATTTCCCTTAGCTCACTTGCTCCTACTGGATTGTACTTGGAGTTGAATTTGTCAAAGCGATGAAAGGTTTGTCTGCCCTGTGAATACACTAAACATGACGCACACTGTACAAGCAAATAGCATATCCTTGGGCTGTAAACATATAGATAAGACGTTACTTACGGCATGGACATCTAAGGAGTCTACAGTAAGATCATAAGGGTCCATGTTCAGGTTGTTAAACACCTGTTTGAGAGTTAGTTTAAGCCCTGCCTTCTCCAGGACGACTCTCTCTGCATCAGTTTTATTGGTGGTTTGGATGAAATCAAGCAGGTGTTTCTGGCTCATACATGCTGCTGCATGAATATGTGTGTCTACCTGTAAGAAAGCATTGTGCACATTTAGACCGCAGTGGATATCACATTTACATAAACCAAATGATTGGTTTATTTGGAATGTTTGGAATGATTGGTTTGTTTTGGAATGTTCAAATGAATGTTTCAAATGATACCTTTCTGACATTGTAGAAATCTCTATGAGGAACACCCTTGAGTTCTTTTAGCTCTCGCCATTTCGTTGAGCATTTCATGTAGGTAGAACTTTGACCCAAGGAAGTTTAGTCGTCTATGGCAGTATGTCTTGCTGTTTAAGAAGAAATATGTTCAGCTTTACATATTGGATGTGCAAGTACAGAGAGTTGATGACCGCTGTGGTAATATTGGTAGGAGACTTACGTAGGCCCATCAATGATCATGGCGAGCACGTGACTCATGTCAATGGCAAATGTTTCCAGGTCTGGATAAGGCAAACAGCGTGGTTTGTTCATGCTCAGAGCTTCGTCGTTTTCATATACATAAATAATGCCATCCTTCATCTTCATCTGATAATTGAGGTTCTCTGGAATATTCTCCATGCTGTAAGGGTCCTCTCCCTCACCAGGGCAGGGACAGATATCTGTGGAGAGCAGAAGGTTTCACCAAAACAAAAAAATGAAAGGCTAGGTAGACTTAGCTGGTGAAGCTGGTTGACTAGTCTTGCTGGTTAAGTTAGAAAAAAGACATCAGTAGACCAATACAGTTTTCCTCTTCAGAATCGTTCCCATTCTAGTGCTTATTTTCCTTGTTCTTATTTGAGCTACACATAACTCATGCCAACTCTTATGTCTTCTAAAATTAGTTCAGACGTTGATGTCTTGGGAAGGGACATAAAGAGGTACATTTGTAATCAGAAAGTCCACTGAAATGTTTACAGAGCCATAAATAAACCTAATGAGAACATGGTCTCCATCCAAGTCACATCTGGTTATGAACCCTGTGCAAATGTAGATGTACCTGGAAGAGTTTCATCTTCTTCTGTCCACCTTTCATTTCCTGCAATACGTAGGAACTGTGTAGTGGTCCGTGGGAACCGAGTGATATGCCAGTTTTGAGTATTTTCTCGAATAAAGAGAGCTTTTAGCAGACTTTTAGCTGCTTGCTCATAATCCTCAACTGTGATCTGAAAGTGCACAGTGGTTGTAAAACAAAACATGATTGTTAAAACATAATCAAGCCTTTATTTGAACTTTCAACAAATTATGATAGACTGTAGAGAAAGGTGGTTGATTGTCCATTCTAATAATACACACCCAGCACAGTAGTCTCCGCTAATGATGACTCTTTGGTACTCCGGCAAATTTTGTGAGATTGAGGAGCAGGTAGAGGAAGGGGAAATGAGGGGCGTCACCACACCCCGGACACTCTCCGTACTTAATGGGATTTGCAGTGACATAGATTGAGATCGAATAATCTTAAAACTCTTCTTCCTACAGAGGATTAAAGCGAATGGGTGCTAAAAATTAAATTAGTAATTCACTAAGCACATGAATCATTAATTGGCCAGCTGGAAAATCCAATGAAATTTAGCTTCTGATGGTAGCTGGTTTGACATGTTTTCAAGATGGTCCAAGGTGGTCATTAACTGGCACAAGTGGTTTCCAATCCTAGAGGGCTACTGTCCTGGACAGTTTAGCTCTACTTAAATGGCTAATAAAAGGTATTCAGGATCACTAGAAATGTCCACGCAGGTATTTTGTGACAGGATGGAGCAACATTCTGCAGGACATTAGCCCTTCCACATGGTTGACTTGTTGGTGGACTTGGTTTCTACCAGACCATATTGGTTACGCTGGTCCCAAATCTGACCAGCAGCAAACCAGCTACCATGATCAAAAGACCAGCTTGTCCTCCATTAACTGGTTTGGCCTGGTGTTTCAAACCAGATGAAGCAACTGGTAGCAGTCTACAGTGAAAGACAAAATGCTGACCGTTTGGAGCTTTCTTCTGACTGTTGCTCAGCCAGTTCTCTGAGTAGCTCCCTCTGTCTGGCTTCCTGCAGGCCAATGGGACAGTCCTTCAGGGACAGTGTACATGGAAAGGACATCTTTAGTGTCCTCTTCCTTTATTGCAGAGGCATACACCTTCTCTGCCAGTAGACGAACTTCCTCATCCACATCACTCAGAGCAATCTTCGGAAACTGCCGTGGCATATCTGTAAAGAAGCATGTTTTAACACACCTCAATAACATTAAGCTGCTGGATTCTTGAAGTCATCTCTCAAGGCCTATGTCCGGCGATCCCATAAGCATGTCCCATTTTTAAGTCATTTTTAAGTTCGAAGTGATTGCGTGTGTATGTACAAGCCGTTAAATGTCCAAGCGAAAACGAAGCAAAATGTACAGTAGATCTACATCCGGGAGCGATATTTTTTTTCCTAGGATGGTAGGGGAAGACTGGTAAATGATAAATGGAAATTATTAACAGTGACAGGTAGGTTTAGGAACGGGGTTGGGGTAGGTCATATTATATATACAGTAATGTAACGTTAAGTCAACAGCATCCATAAACACGCAGAAAAGCGATTATGCGTGTTGATAGCATGCCCAAAATGGAAATACGAATTGGCGTGTCATACATACGCCATTTCATGAGATCAGTCTGAGTGTTTAGTGTTCAAAAGTGCTGCACTACTCCGTCAGTTGCTGTCACGGCTAAAACAACAGTGTTAGTTTGATGAATGTTTCATGGCTCATGTCAACACGCTTGCTGTAAATAGTCCTGAGATGCCATGTGCATTCCCAGGCTGAAGATTTAGGCCAGCAAAGTCAGTCACTAGGCCAGTGCACAGCTGCAGACAGTTATGCTTGTGTAAGGACAGATCAAGTGTCCGAGCCCTGGCTTTGACTTCTCCCTGAACGGTTAGGAACATCGTCCCCAGTGGTCACATCAAATGCTATCCAGGGCAAAAAACAGATCCCTTTGTCAGGTTTCCATTCTTCATGGTCGTTCCACGAAACTCCCATACCAAGTAGAATGTGTCCCTGTCATACTGACTGTGTAACCATAGACATCTGAGAACAAGCCAGAGCATATCTGGCATGAAACTGGAGCATATTCTACTTCGATCTATTGATGATCACAATCACTTTTATTCACAATTACTCTCCCCACATGATCACAAGCTTCAATATCTCCTCCATTACACAAGCCTGGTTTCTATTAGTTTTAAATGTTGATAAAAAAATAATAAACTGTTGTGAAATAGCAGCCTTCCCATTAACCGTTGTCATGCGCGACTAAAACATCATTTTTCCTCTCGCTATTCTAAAAATCATGGCGACGGATGTTGGTAGGTTTACGCATATTGCACTAGCCATCATTTTTAATCGAAGAAGTACACGTGTTATCCAAACATTAATAAATGATAAATTGTGGCATTTCTTTGTCATTTAGAATCCAGTATTTCCGTAATTCTTTTGTCTTTTATGATTAATAAAGAACTTTCATCTTTTGTCCAAACATACTGCGCCATCTTTAAAGAATTATCATGTGAAATTTACATACGGCAAGTGAGCTGTAAATACGGAAAAACTGTTCCCAATGCAGTTTTGTGAAATATTGCCTGAAAATTCACCTTAATGAGAGCGGACACATTTTTTTGCGATATATGGGAGTGTTTGCCTCCATTGGGCATATTCTCAATTCGTAATTTCAATTTACGCAATTTAAAGGGCAATGAAAGCACAGCTATTGAAATCAAATTCTGTCCAAAAAAATAAAGCTCACTAAAGGCATTCGTTCGATGCTCTCAATTAGTTTTTTTATAGACTATTGCATCTGTTTTCACCACAAACTGGTTTTAAATGCTGTGAGAACGACAAGGAGGTTCTACCCTGCCACTGTACCAAGAAGACTTGCCAGAAAATAGTTACTGGTTCTGGAAACCTGACATGCACAGCTGTGCGACTGCTGCCATTCTTACCTTCAACCCCCGTCAGCGCCATCTCGGCTTCGGCTGTTCTTAGCGGGTGCACCACAAATTAGTTACTTGGTATATGTTTGCGTGTGCATGTGTGTGGTGTGAGCCATGTCCAGTCACACTCTGAGAAACTGCTGTCGTCAAACTGCCGTTTTGTTTTCTTGAGTATCTCTCTCCCTCTCTCTATTTAAAGAGGTAGAAAGCCTCACGTCCACAGAGCTACTAATCCTTTGAATGTGTCACCACCGCCTGTCAACAAAAAGCGACCCTGGATCCAACAGAAAACCGCTTACAAACAAGCAGACTGATCTCATGAAATGGCATATGTATGACACGCCAATTCGTATTTCAATTTTTGGCGCATAAACGTTTTTCAGCGTGTTTATGAACGCCGTTGACTTAACGTTACATTACCGTATATATAAATATATGACCTACCCCAACCCCATCCTAAAACCTACCCATCACTGGGGTTAATAGCAGTTATGAGTCTTCCTCTACCATCCTAGGAAAAAAAATATCGCTCGCCAGATGTAGATCTACATTTTGCTTCGTTTCGCTCTGACATTTAACGGCGTGTACATACATGCGGAATCACTCGGACTTTTACCGATGTCGACATACACGCATCCACGCAGACAGAAAATGCGTATAGATAACACGCCACTTGACTTGAAAGTGGTGTGTATGTTACGTAAAAGTCATGTCACGTTTAAACAAGACCTTGCTCAATCCTCCCAACCAATTTAATGCGTACATACAAACCTGGCTTTCCCACCTCATTTTAGGGGGTTGTAAGGGATTAACTCGCCAGACTGATCTCATGAAATTGCGCATGTATGACACGCCAATTTGTATTTCCATTTTTGGCGTGCTATCAACACGCATAATCGCTTTTCAGCGTGTTTATGAACGCCATTGACTTAACGTTATTACTGTATATATAAATATATGACCTACCCCAACCCCGTCCCTAAACTTAACCGTCACTGGGGTTAATGGCATTTATGAGTGTTCCTCTACCATCCTAGGAAAAAAAGGATCGCTCCCCAGATGTAGATCTACATTTTTCCAGACATTTAACGCGTCCACATACACACGGAATCCCTCAGACATTAATGGCGTAGACATACACGTGGATTGCACAAAATGCGTATAGATAACACGCCACTTTCAAGTCAAGTTTGCGCAAAAGTCATGATGTCATGTTGAACTCACCCACTACCCCTAAAATCCAGCCCCACAAAACCCAGAGCTGATCTCCGAAACCCAACTGTCCACGTGAATAAAGTCTGTGGCCAAAAGAGCATCTGCTTTGACAGCTTCAGCCATCCCTCACTCCCCGAGAACAGCGTTTAATCCCAGCTCTGACCTTGCTTTATGCACGTATCATTTGAGCCCCAGATAAACAGTCCTGCTGGCCATTAGTGAGGGGTCTACATGAGGTAATCACCACCGAAACTGATACCTCTTGGTTATTTCAGAGCTTAAACTGGGTGTTGACAGAAAGGGTGCTGTTCATGTTGTCCAAGAGCATGGGAGCATGTCCAGCATCTATTTGTATCACATCCACTTGAAACCATAGAATAAACATACTCTTTGCCTTCACAGAGAGAGTGATCGTTTGAAGTGCACAGCAAGATCCACTTGCGCATACTCATTTACAAATCAAAGAATCATTGTGAGGGGACAAAGGGGAAGTGGGTTTACCTGATCCAACTGTTGTCCTTTATGTTCCCGTAACCTCTGCTTTTATCTCATACCTTATCCAGCTGGAGCTCCAACAGTAAAACCTACCCAACTCTCTCTGCCAGACCAAGTCCGCCTGTTAGCCTGACCTGAAAACTGGAGACAAGTCACATGATGGGGACACAATCCCGGTGATGCGTTGGGTATTATTACAGGCTGCTCGGACATGGCAGGGGGAGGAACTGGAAGTGGATTAAGATACAGCTTGAATATCTCATTCTCTCTCCCATATATCAATCATATGGAGTTCTGGATCATGTGACTGAGGGATTTGAGGGTCTGTGGAGATTAATGTAGCACAGGCAAGTTCTAATGGCTTCGACTCGGAGTGTATGAGCAAAACCGAAGCCATGATCTGTTATATAAGCTGTGCATGTCTCTTTGAATGCCTTACAATGAGGCTGTAAATGCTTGTGTAAATAATGAATGACTACCACTCTCTGTTTTTTTGCACCCAAGGGTCTATTTGCTGGCTTTGCCATCAAGAGGCCCTGCGTACAATGTAACTGCACACAATGTATCAGGTTGTATAGCTGTCTTTGCATTTAAAGCTTTTACATTGAATTAAAAGGCATCATTTACTTCATCCATTACCATTAATAATAGCATTTCCTCTTAGAAAGAAATCATTTTCTCTGCTTTTCCAAAAGTTAATTTCTTCTCCATCTTTTTGTGCACACTCAGGTTTCACTCTTGCTCGAGCAGTTATCAACACAATCTTTGCTAGGGGTTAAAAGGATCGTGGTTAATCCGTAATCCATACGGACCAGGGGCCCTATACCATGAAGCCGGTTTAGGTGGCTAGCCAGCTATGTTTCAGTTTAGTTTGTGCCAACCCTGGGTTTTCAGCACCATGAAAGTGGTTTGGCTTTTAGCAGTGTTCATCGCCATAGTAACTTACACTCCACGACTAACCTGGTTATGTTCCAGGTAAGAGGTTTTTTACACCGAATTTACACCAATCAGCTGTGAGCAAAGTGACACATGTATGACATGATACACAGAAAATGATTTTAAAATACAATTTTTTAAAATAATCTTTTCTGAGATATTGAAGCCAAAAAATTATCCTAATTTTTGTATCCATTGTCAATGCAGTGCAGCAGCTGCAGACCATGAGCGGGCTAGCTAGCGAGCTCATTGGTCGCTCTGCGGCAAACTGCTGCAGCCTATGGGCGAACTCGCCTGAACTCGCGACCAATGAGAGGCGGACACGCCGTCATTGCATCATAGCCCGCCAGAAAGGGCGTGACCAGCGTGTATGAAAATGCGGTTCGCAGGTTGCCTCCCTGGTTTTCATCTGTTCAGCGAAGCTCTACGCATCTCTGATCGTCAGAAGCCGCGTCGCCGTCGAAGGGCATCTTTAGCAAGCGTGGACAGCGTCTGAAGAAGCCGACCATCTTCGCCATCTTCAGCCTTCCTGCGAGCTACGCCATCCGATCGACGTATCCTTTTTAAAGCATAAGTTTCAAGTGAACTTCACAAAAGAGCAGCAATCGTATTTTTAAAGATGCCGCCCCAGATAGCACTGACATTGAATCAACGTGGAAACATGACATCGAAACAACGTTGATCTGACATTGTTTTGCTCATTCGAATTAACGTTGAACCGAACGTGCAGACGCGTCATTCTTCCAAAACTAACGGAAAATCAACTTGAAATCAACGTTGTTTCAACGTTATGAAAGCAAACCAATTTTCGATTTGCATTTAGCTTTGAAGAATGCCGCGTCTGACGTTGGTTCAACGTTAATTCGATGAGCAAAACAATGCCAGCTCAACGTTGTTTCGATGTCATGAGAGACATCGTTTCCACGTTGATTCAATGTCAGTTTGCTGTCTGGGGCGCCCCTCTCAGCACCGGAGACCACCATCTCTTCTGCACTCTCTACCTGGGACTGGAACACGCAGAGCTCTCTCTCGCAGACGGCTGATGTAATCTCTACGAAAAGCTTCCGTTGTCGACCCTGCGGGCTCGACTCGAAACGTTTAAAGCCGCCGCCCCCTCTCACTGACGCGCAACTGCCGCTCACGAGCTGCATTGCTGTCGCGCTGTATGGGGGACGCCGTTGCTTACAGCTGTGCCAACCGCGGCTAAATTTCTTTACGTGACAATGGAAACAAAAATTAGGATAATTTCTTAGCTTCGATATCTCAGAAAGATTAATCTTTCCCGTAGCGTAAGCTAGCTTACGCAACACAAGAGAACCTCTCGTAAGAGAACTTCACAACTTTTACTTGCACTGAGATGTACTGATATTGATATCGACCCAATTTAAGTAGTTTCAACATGAATTTTTAAAGGCTTCCTGACATGATTCAGGTGTTTTTTTATATTCATTAATCCATTAAGATTTCATTTATTTCAGTGACACATAATTAAATTGATAGACTATAGCTAGCCATTTGTTAGCAGTAGCACATATTAGCATCTTAAATGCTAAGTTTTACATGCTCCTTCAATCAAAGCAATAGAAAAGAGTTTTAACGACAACCAAACAAAACGCTCCACAATGGTAACCCACTAAAATTAAATAGTTCTACTAATTTCAATGTAATATTACATTAAACTCAATTACACACTATCAAGTCTTCACCTTTTCTAAATTTCTCGAAAAAAAGATAAAATAACACTTAATTTAAAAAAAAAATTCTCGCTTGATTCAACCATATGCAAAGCATGCTGGGAACTAACAAGCACCACCCAGTTTCCGTTAATGCAACACAAATCAATCATGTAATCCAACACAAACGGATTAAGTAAACTTAAATTGTACATATATTAAAGCAGATTGAACACAATCAAATTAAGTTCGGGCAAAATGGCAGTTGGCTCGAACTATACTGCCACCCTCTGGATGTAAGAAATATTTTTACTTAACATAAATGGTTTGTGTTTAGGATTTTGTACGGTTAAGTTGAGACATAATTACATAGACCTTAATAGAAAAAAAAACATTTCAAGTCAAAAAACACAATTATTATAATTAAGCTAAATATAAATATATTATGTAAAGTGCACAACATTCCTAGTTCACTTTTTTGAGTGTAATGCGGAAACAAAGACAGCTACATCTTCGATGCCCTTGAGGTAAGCTAAAACATACCAAAAATGTATTTCAAAGTGAACTATCCCTTTAACTGATAGTAAAGGGTTGAAAAAGAAATCGTATGTTTATCATTATACTGGATCCATGCATTCGGTCTTAAAGTGACAGCAACCTCCTACTAAGTCACTGATGTTGTCAAACAACAAAACACAGTTAAAGATTCATTTATATTTTTTACAGTGAACACTTTACTGTTATTTTACATTTAAGCCTAATTATTACATCTGTACCAAATTGCACTGCAGTTAGACATTACTTTGTTATATTGTCATATATATGCTTGTAATCAGTGTATTTGATCTGAACACCCCTATATATGCCAATGAATATAAAATGCTGATATGTTATTGCTTAATGAAGCTTGTAAGACTACTGTGAGAATATCGTGAGATTCAAGATTGGAGGACTGACTTGTGGCAGGGAGGCAGACAGGAATAACAGGACCCATGTTAACCCCCTGTATACTAAAAATGTCAGGTTATTTTTCATAAACTATCTAAACAAACTCTATTCTCACTCATTGTAAATCACAGTATCATACCTACATGTTTCTTCTAGTTTTTACTAGAATTTGTATTGCGGCACTTCTCATGTTACTGGCTCCTTATGATGAATTATGCTGTAGCATTCCTTTGGAAGGCATTTGCTTATTTTATTAACAAAATAATGTAAATGTTTCTGCAATGTCTCCTCTATTTTAGGCCCAGGATTACATTCCTAGTTGCCCCCATCTGGTAGGAATCAGAAACAATTCCTGAAGAGAACAGTTCAATTATGAAATAAAAAGTGCTGCAGTAAAAACAAATTATATTTCTGATTCTGATATTAGACAGTCTCTTCCTGCAGGATAGAGAGAGAGAGAGAGAGAGAGAGAGAGAGAGAGAGAGAGAGAGAGAGAGAGAGAAATAATGGCTCACCCTTTCCTATACATGGGCTTGAGAGCTGCTTCACTATGGGTGTCTGGAGTCTTCGCATCATTTCCTGTGTGCTCAGGCTTGGAGAGAGAAAGTACAAAACAGCATGATGAATAGGTGGGTATTTCTCAGTATTATTGCAACAGATATGAATGAATAAAGCATTTATGTATTTACATAGATTTGATGCCATGTTGAATACGTACATCTATTTGTAACTATTGATTAGAATTTTTTCCGTTAAGGGTATCAATAAACACAAAACACTTTTGAAGGATAAACATGATAACAGATTGCATATTAGTGTGGTTTGCACTGCGTCACGAGAAAGAGAAATATGCATTTATTTATAATGTAATAATGTCAGTAATCTCATTGAAGCACTTACCTTGCCTCAGATCTAACAGTCCTGTGTCTTTTCTGCAGCTGCACCGCAAATACAAACCCATAATGTTCTCACAGGAAAGAAATTAAAGGAAAAGGAGAAGAAGAAAAAACTCACTCAGTTCTGCCCCCCAGTGATGTATGAGATATGGCACTTGAAATTCACTAAGCAAAGAAAGGAAGCAGTCATTTAGCCACCTCACATCTGGAGTCAAAACACAGGGCTATAAAATTACACATTTCTTTCACTGATGTTTAACATTATGCAACTAGACAATGTAAAGATGAGGAAAGTAAGGTAGTATAGTTTATTTTTCTCGTAGACTAATTCATTATTGCCCCCTTGTGGAGATGTGTACATATGTCCTTCAGCAACAAAAAGTATTTGGACAATTACTATACTTATTAAAAAAAATATGAATGCTAAGTAATACCAAATCAAGTTCAATAACATATATTATAGTCCTAATAAACACAGTGATTTACTATCAACCAGACACTTAAATAGAAAAAAAGAAAATGTGTTTTTATGCTTTTAGTTACTGAACATTTCAGTAAAAAAAAAAAAAAAAAAACAGTGCACTTTAAATTTGATGGATGGATATATTTTTTTCTTAGTCTCTGGTCAGTAGTCTGTTGACCACAGTTATACATGATCTAAAATGTTGTTTTGGACTTATAATCATTGTAAAAAGTGCTTTACAGATAGGCTTAATCTGTAAATTTCATTTGTATGCTAGTAGGTAGAAAAAATAACGGTAACACTTCCTTTTACAGTCCAGTTCCCCATGTAAATACTATGTAATTATTTTAGTAACTACAATTACTGGGTAATAACTAGTACTAAACCTGAACCTACCCCTGTTCCATGTACATACCTTGGCTTATATTAGCCAGTACTTTCTAGGTAAGTGTAAGTACTGTACTGTAAAAGGAAGCGTTACCAAAATAACTATACAAATGAAATATCCCAGTAAAATGTTTTATTATATTTGCTTTGAATTTAACATAGTGGCAATATAAAAGTCAATTATTCTTCTTATTATTATTATTTAAATAGTTTATATTTATATTTAGCCTATGATGCCATTTTCTGCCATTACACTGTAGGTGGGTCTTCATACATGCAAAAATATAGATAATTTTATAATTAAGGAACGGAATTATATCTCCTGCAAGTCATTAAGAAAAACACACTGATCTATTGACATCGCATGACGTCTATTGATGACGTCTCGCTATCTCTCACTCACTCACACATTACCAGACAAGCGGAAGCGATTTAACAATTAAATAATTTCGGGACAGCCCCACATACACACTGTAATTGACATTCACACGCTCTCTGATGCTATATGCACAGCAACAACTCAACCGTCCGTTATTTCTAAAACGACGCAATTAGTAACGGACGCTTATGCTGTTATGGAAAATAATATTTCACATTTTACCTGGCGTTGCTTCAACGTGACGATGTCCACTCCTGCTCATTTCCCCGCTGCGCACTCATTCGACGATGGGCGGGGAAAAGTAGAATGACAGAAGTGATCATGCACCAATTACAACAAAGAATCTCGAGTCTCACAAAACAACACTGGACACAGTTAAAGGGGAAGTTTACAGGACAGAAGCAACAAAAAAATTGTTACGCATTTATATTTATCCTCAGAAGTCGTTCAGAAAGTCAAAAATATGTCTTTCAAATAGGCCTAAGTCTTCAAAAGGCAAATACAATTGTATCTTCATTTAAAATGGACAAAAATACGTTTAATAATTTCTAGCAATTTGAAAAATGTTTTAAAAGTTAAATAAACATTTAATGACCTATTAGCCATTCACATATTTCTACACTAATTATATAAAACTACACTGTCAGTTTACCAAAGTTATACAACTGAACAAGATCATTTCCATTCAAAGGGATGGTCAGGGTGGGGGTTGAGGGATAAGGTGAGGACTCAAAGATGCAGAGATATCGGCTTTTTATTTAATAAAAACTTGGCTTGGCAGGACAAGACTTGGTAGCAGGACACGACATGGCTTCAGGGATCAGGACACAAGGAATGTAAGACAACGAACTGGGCACAGGACTGAAAACACAAGGGGAATAAGTGTATGTTTGATAACAATGATATGCTTAAAAAGGATAAGTTTGCATTTTCAGGCACCCAAAACGCTGTTGTCGTCTAAATGAACAGCCAAAATGCATAAAAAGTTTTACGACTCCAGTCCCGTCCAGTTTCCAGAGACGACTCCATTCCCCATCCAGTGTCCAGAGACAAATCCAGTCCTCATCCAGTTTCCAGAGATGAATCCAGTCCCCTTCCAGAGTCCAGAGGGGACTCCAGTCTTCGCCCAGTGTCCAGAGATGACTCCAGTCCTTGTTCAGTGTCCAGAGACCACTCCAGACGTCCAGTGTCCAGAGACCACTCCAGACAACTTCAGTCCCCTTCCAGTGTCCAGAGAGAACGCCAGTCATCGTCTAGTGTTCAGAGACGACTGCAGTCCTCGTCCAGTGTCCAGAGACAACTCCAGTCCCTCGTTTAGCGTCCAGAGACAACTCCAGTCCTCGTCTAGCATCCAGAGACAACTCCAGTCCTCGTCCAGTGTCCAGAGACAACTCCAGCCCTCGTCTAGCGTCCAGAGACAACTCCAGTCCTCGTCCAGTGTCCAGACATGACTCCAGTCCTCGTCCAGTGTCCAGAGATGACTCCAGACAACTTCAGTCCCCTTCCAGAGTCCAGAGGTGACTCCAGTCCTCATCCAGTGTCCAGAGACGACTCCAGTGTCCAGATGTGACTCCATTGTCCAGATGTGACTCCAGTCCTCGTCGTAGAGATGACTCCAGTCCCTTTCCAGTGTCCAAAGATGACTTCAGTCCTCGTCCAGTGTGTCCAGTGTCCAGAGATGACTACAGACAACTTCAGTCCTCATCCAGTGTTCAGAGACAACTTCAGTCCTCGTCCAGTGTCCAGAGATGACTCCAGTCCCTCGCCCAGTGTCCAGAGACGACTCCAGACAAATTCAGTCCCCTTCCAGACTCCAGAGGTGACTCCAGTCCTCGTCCAGTGTCCAAAGATGACACCAGTGTCCAGAGGTGACTCCAGACCTCGTCCAGAGATGACTCCAGTCCCTGTCCAAAGATGACTTCAGTCCTCGTCCATTGTCCAGAGATGACTCCAGTCCCCATCCAGAGACGACTCAAGTCCCTATCCAGTGTCCAAAGATGACTTCAGTCCCCATCCAGTGTCCAGAGGTGACTCCAGTCCTCGTCCAGTGTCCAGAGACGACTCCAGTCCTCATCCAGTTTCCAGAGGTGACTCCAGTCCTCGTCCAGTGTCCAGAGACGACTCCAGTCCTCATTCAGTTTCCAGAGGTGACTCCAGTCCTCGTCCAGTGTCCAGAGACGACTCCAGTCCTCATCCAGTTTCCAGAGATGGCTCTAGACCTCATCCAGTTTCCAGAGGTGACTCCAGTCCTCGTCCAGGTCCAAAGGTGACTCATCAGCTCCCTGTTCACCCGAAGCCGCCACTTCGATGTATAATTGCACTGTTTTGAGTTTGAAATACTGACCTATGCATTTGAGGGAGGTAGATAGCCTTTTCAATGATACTGATTTAATGTAATACAAGGCACACCAAAACTGACTTTACAAACCTTTGGGAGAAATAGTTTTGGTCACAAGATCAAAAAAAACTTTCCTGTAGCTCAAACAGTATAGTGTTGACACTTGCAACGCCAAGGTCATGGGTTTGATTCCCAGGGAAAGCATGAACTGATAAGAATGTAAATGTGTAGCTTGAAATACAATGTAAGTCGTTTTGGATAAAAGAGTCTCCCAAATACATAAATGTAAATGTTAAAAAAATATATAGATAAATTTTGACCTCTAATCTGAATATATACAGTCTCAAAAGTATGAATGAGTGTTGATTGTTGGTTGATATTCACTGACATGAGTAAAGAGTAATGAGGTGTGGATGAGTGAGGCAGGTGGCATCAGTCCCAGAATTCATTTGGAAATTCAAAGCAAAAGAACGCCAACTCGATTAAATATAGAACCACAAGGTGGAGCTATAGCATTAAAATTAGATTTAAAACGATTTAAAACACTATTTCCAGCTGCAAGGTGGTGAGAGTTATGGTTGTAATCCGACCCCCTTGAAAAAGGTTTTAGTCAAATTAGCAATTTCAACAAAAAGTATTTTTTCAGTTGGGTTTTTTCAAATATTTTAGAAACCACAAAAGTTAGAGTGCCTAACTTATCAGGAGGTACACTGAAAACATAAACTCGTTATAAAAAGTTGCTGTTTTTGACTCTAGAAGTTGATTTACGATTTTTGGCATCAGAAAGTGTCAGATTTTCCAGGCTTACTGACTACCACAATAAATCGGCAATTGTAAACAACCCAGCTTTGGCGGGAACAGTTTATCAATGAAGCTAGGCTAAACATCTGCGTTTTCATCCTGAATTCAGTGGAACTCAATGTTTTCCTGACACTGTATGTGTTCATTTGTGATTAGCATCATATGGTGCTTCAATATTAAGGCTACGTGAGTGCAACAGTAAAAAGTGTGTTTCGGAAGCTCCATCTCATTAAGACTGGAATGGAAATTATGTGTTTAAGTGGAATGTCCAATGGAGCGCCTCCCAACTCTGCTCTACATCCCACAAACCCGTCCCCTGCAGAGATCCCATTAAACACAGTCCTGGCCCACAGCTCAATTACAGATAACTTGAGGTGAGTAGGTATGGAAAACGGAAAGAAGGAATGCACTTGGTACCCTGTTTGCCCTCCAGGGCCTTTAACCCCCCCCCCCCCCCAACCCGGTTTTACCGCCAAAATGTCTTGAGACTGAATGTTTGTGCTGTTTTAACTGAAAGCATATAACTTAAATGCCATTGTTTTGTCTCAGAATGCACACCAGTAATGTTTCTTTTCCATGGCATGCATGTTTATAAAAGCTTAATTAAACTCAGGCCTAATTCTGGTTTAATCTAAAGCCCTGTCTGTAAAACCAGGTCAACATGTAATAACCCAGACCATGTGCTGATCATCTGTCTGTACACCTGGCGTTCCAGATGGGGAACAATGGAGTGACGTTTTCCTTTTACTACCTTCACTTCCTGTGGAATAAACAGACGAGTGCCAGAAGATATCAGCTTTAACTGTATGCAAAAGTTTATTGAATGACAACATTAATTCATTTCGCACACAATCACACACGCACGCACACACAAATAAAATAGATTCAATTTACAAATATATAATTGCATAACAAGTTATCCTATTACAACAGCTTGAGACATCCTTGACATAAATGAATAATATATATAATAACGCTACCTTCAATGCCCTTAAATTTTCCCCGTACAAAAATAGCTCTATCTCTGTAAGTAGTATAAAGTAATATAAAACTATTAAATAGTGATATCTTTGACCATTTTTGTTTTCAAATATACATATACTTGCGATAAAAAAAAGAAATAGATTGCACATATCTCTATACAAATAATAATAACAGTGTTCAAGTAAGTTCGAATACAATCCTTGTGGACTGGCACAGACAATCCATATAATCAAAGGCATTCATCTTGCTTACAGTGTCCAAAAATGTGATTCCACATTAGAAACGCCTTCATTGGCATTTAAAGTCTCTTTTTCTCTGTGTATTCCTTTCTAGAATCATGAATCTTTCCCTGTTGAATTGGCTTGAAGTCTGACACAGTCACTGGACAGACTTGGGGCCGTAATCCCACCGACTGGTTCACCATCAGGGCAGTCCATTTGTCCCAGGAGAGGAGGTTCTGCTTTTCCTGAGGCCAGTCCACTTCAGTGCAATGATATCCAAGGCACAGCTGCCCCATCGGCATCTCCCCTCATTTTTGATGAACAGCTGCTGTTGTTTCTGCGCTTCTCTTGGACGTTTTCTCCTCCGAGGACTGCCTTCAGGAGACAAGATTGCTCTTCCAGCCCCTGTGCTTGGAAAAGAATGCGCTGGAGAACTCTTGGCAAGGAGTCTGAGGCATTTGTAGAATTTGATATTTGGCCGGCGAGCCTCTGTCGCCGCGTCCCGGAGAGCTCCCGCTCTGTGCGCTCACGTCCGTCTGAGTAGCGCTTCTAACCTGTGCAGGCGTGACTGAGCGTTTGAGCTTCTCCACTCCGTCCTCAGTCCTTTGCTCTCCCGTCTCAGTGTCAGTACTTTCTCTGGAACGGACCTTCGCCGCCGGCCATACCCAAAGGGGTTGATCTTGTCCGCGGGTGCATTCCCGATCTTGAGCTTGTTGTTGAGGTCATGGATACGGTGTGCCAGAACATGCACCGTGCAGGTGCCCAGCGAGCAGCCCGCTCTCCTAGACTGGTTGATGGAGTTCTTGGAGCGTTTTGTCCTTATGCTGATGCCAGTGCTGGAAAGACGGGGGAAGAGGACGTTAGTGCCTGGTGTTCCTGAGCAATTTCATTTGGCATTCAGCCTTTGACGTTGTTTGGTTCATGTGAATGCCTTTTTTCTTACCTGGAATGTGGCCTCAAGTTGTCTTTGACATCATCCTCTCTAACAAACTGGCTGTTGTCTAAAGTCCTCAGTGCAGCAAGGCTCAAATCCCTTTTTGATCTCTGCAGCCGGACACTAAGAATCAAGAAGAGGAGCCATTTTCGTTAGAATCTTTCAACCAATGCCGAACTTGACTAAAACCCCCAAACCGAACCACATCAGCTTACCTTCTTTTCAGGTCGTGTTTTGCACTGTCCGCACTGGGAGCAACGGTGGCCAGCAGGCAGCAGCAGAAGATTGACTGCAGAATCAGTTGCATCGTGGCTGAAATCTTGAAGGAAAAAGCAAATGAATCATCTGTTAGAAATCCACTTTGACAGAAACCTCCAATCACCTGCATGCAACTCCCCTACTCTGTGCCAACCATGCTTTGCTCACGCTTGCACAAGAGTCCAAAATCCAAGCTATTTACACTCACTCATCGTGCATTTATTTACAATGTCAAGCACTTTCTATGAATAAGTAAACTTGCAACTAAGGTCCCTGATGACCTGCAAAAGGGACAGTCATGTACAAAACAGTGGATTTTTACAAAGCAGAGTGTCTACAACTCCATCAGGACCCAATAAAAAAAGTATTTAGGCTAACTTTCCTGGCTTATAGATGCAAAACTGAGGCTCAGTTTCTTACTGTACAAATATCCTGTGCATATTGACCTAGAAGAAAAGTCACTAAGCAACTTATAGAAACACATATGCATACCTGTGTTGAAGTACTCTCAGGCTGGCTTTAGAAGTCTGTGTAGAAAGTAATCCAGAGGCGTTTGACTTGCTTGTGCAGCGCTGATACTCTGCTAATAGTCTGACTCTCCTCAGCAGGAGTTAGTGCATTTATACTGAAGGGAGATGGGAGGGGCTCGAGTCTCACACACTCTCTCATCCCAGAACTTCCTCTCCGTAGCTCAGGGTAACCACCTCGATTACAGCATGAAAGAGATGAAAACGAAACTCAGGATATCGATGGGTGATTGCTGAAATTACTTTTTTATCGGTGTTTCTGGGAAGAATAGGCGATCGCCAATCTGGGGAATTCTTTGAAATATACCAGTAACATTGCTCATGATTTTGGGTGTCGGTTTAGGGTTCAACAATGAAATGTGTGTCCCTAAAAAGACAGAACAAATGTGAAACACAAAATTTGTTTTACATAAAATTAATATGCATAAAACATAATGGGTTTTGTAATGGGGACTTGACTAATTTTAACTGACACAAAGGTATATCAATTAATTATGTAATGAAGCGATTTAGTTTTAACAGTACACAAGGATCAAATAAAAAGAGGTACAGAGATTTTTTTTAATCTATATTTAAAGAGAAATATAATGCTTATGACAGTGTCTGAAAGGACCATTATGCGTATACTGATTAATCTGATATTTAAAGTAATTTAGAAAATAAATACAGTTGATCTTTGAATACTGAAGTACCTAGTCAATTTTCTATGCAAGAGGTAAAACTGATTTGTCTATTCCTGGATATGTAAACACAGATAACAATTTGGGGAGAATGCCTGCTGACCTTCACCTAGTTATAAATGTTTTTTTTTAATTTTATGTATATACTTTATAGTATATCAAACTACATCAAAATCAAAACTAAATGTATCTGGTACTAAAATAAAGTCCATGATTTCTATTTCACATAAATGTGACATGTTAATTACTGTGCAATCCTGATTTATCCTTATATGGGAAGTCAAAGATTGCACAATATCCACACACTGACACCATCCAGTTGTTTGCCTCAGCCCATATATGGTGAATATTGTTTGTTAAACCAACATGTCATGGCCATCACAAGAATTGCTGATATTTGATCATGATGAGGGACAGGTAAGAAGTATATATATCTACCTGTGCGTCACATGTTCAGGTATGCTACAGTTAAAATGAGTCATTGTAAACACCCTGATGTCATTGAGCAATTTCATACTGTTGTTGTTTTGGGGTGATCTTAGGATTAGTAGAGACAGTGAAAAAAAGTCTTGATATTTGAAAACTGCAACATTCCTTGAGAAATGTCATTTAACAAACAAAAATGTGCCATCCAGCCAGTCCTGGAAGCAACTTGGTAAATGTGTCATTCAGTGTCATTGTAAACTGCTTTATTCTCAATGAGAATAAATAATCCATGAACACTTCATGAATGGAGAACTTCAAAAGTATATACTTGGTATATCTAAATATGAGCCATGTCATTTAGTCTTGATATTTTCATATGGTTACTTACTATGTGAGTAATTTGTGGTCATTGGCTGGTCCAAGAATTATGGAAGCGCAAATAATTATGGAATTATTATAATCTGGGCTGGTGAGTCTAAGATTGCTGGTTAGAGCTGGCAGCTCGCAACCATGTTCCACAACCAGCATAACCAGCTGATAGACATTCCAGATGGGACTTTGTCGTGAACTAAATATACTTATGTAACTTTTCAAACTTACAATCATTGTCTCACTTTTGTCAACCATCTGTCTCAACTTTAGGACACCTGAGGGAAAAAACAAATAAACCTGGGAAATGCAGTGATCATTATCACACATTAGGCTACATAAAATATTATTTCGAATATTATTTTGAAACATTTACATGATTGTGGCATCATAAAAACTAATTACATTCTCTGAGACATGCGAATTACCAACTTTTGTCTACGTAGGAGTTAAACAAACAAACAAAACAAACATGAATTTATTTTGCATAAGTATAACATTACTCGACATTATTCGAGTCTTAAGAAATCCCTTTCAATTTATGAGTGTAAAAGTCTATGTTATTAATCGCTGTTGTCAGTGAATGCACGCGCAGGACCCACGCCCATCCACGGGCAACAGCCAGTCCGCGCAGGCGCACTGACTCCCTCTGTGTCAAACATGGCTGTGCTTTTGAAGAAAGAAAAATGCTGAATTGTGTTGCAGAATTTCGCCAAAAGAGGAAACCATGGCTAGACTTGCTGATTATTTCACAGTGGTGGGATACGACCAGGAGAAGGCTGGTAAGTTGTGGTGTGTGTTTGGAGGAGTGCTGAGATTTATTTAGGCCGTTAGCTATAAATAGTGCTGCTGCTGCTGCTGCTGTGGTTCAAGAGATTATGGATTTCACTTTCTTTGACGTGTTGTAATCGGTGTCAATAGGAATTGGGTGTCGGTTTTTATCAGGGAACAACATTGATGCTGCTTTTGTTTATTAATTACGTAGTACGTGCTTGTCTAAATGGGAGGTTGAAAGCTGGTTTTGATGATGGTGTGTATTTTTTGCTTTTGTTTTTATTTGTAGCCTATACAACACCGCCCACATCAAATGTTCTTATGACGACATACTTTATAATGTGTTTTTATTTGGTATATGAGTGTTTTTGTTTGTAAATCTCAGCACACACCCCTACTGTATTTGTCGCGTGTACATGTAAACAGAGAAAATAAAGCGCGCGCGCGATGACTCATGCGGTCACTCTTTACTACGTGTTTCCAAGCCGCAGACATTGATCTCTAAATGGCGATTTAAGCGCTCTATTTCGCATTGATTTAAACATTTGGCCCTGGGGTTTGGGTCAGTAGAGAGCGGACCTGTGTGTGTGTGTGTTCATACGGATCTGCCGGAGAGCTCTTCCTGTGTTGTGGAAAGCGGATGCAGAGGAAACAGGACTTTATACGTGTCTCGAGCTGTGCGTAATCGTGTGGAATGAGTCTACAGGTGCTTTCATTTACAGCACATGATCATGTTTACATACCTAAAGGCTGAATGAAGCAGCACGTCCGCACACAAACGATAGTGTGAAGTGATGTTCTTCACTATCCCCTTATTTAACCCTGTAACTGTCTCAAGAAATACGTGCAGTGAGAGAAAAAACATATCCACTTCTTTTCATTCCCAACATTGATTAAAGGCCCAGGGTTAGTTCACCCGGAAATTAAAATGATCCCATAATTTATTCAACCTCAAGCAATCCTATATGACTTTTTTTCCTTCAGTCAAACACAATCAGAGTTATATTAAAGCATCCTGGCTCTTCCAAGCTCAATAATGTGAATGAATGGTAGATTTTGAAGTCCAAAAAAGCACATCCATCCATCATAAAAGTAATCCATACGACTCCAGTATGGTAATAAAGACCTTCTGAAGCGAAGCGATTGTTTTTGTAAGAAAAATATCTATATTTATAACTTTATAAATCACTGGCTCCCGGTAACCCCGTACGCAAGTCTAGTTTTGGCAGAAGAGTGACCTCTGGTCCTACCCATAATGTAGAATTTTTTTTTGTGTATGTGTGTGAAGTTAGTGTTTTTATTAACAAAAAAAATTATTCTAGCTTAATCTAAGGTGAGAGTATACGCATCTCACAGTTTACACAAATAGGGCTGGGTAACAGAGTCAAGCTCCTCCGAAATTTCTCTTTAAAAATTCTCGTTTTAGACTTCTAATTCGTGACCGATGTGTTGTTTTGTTCTATCATCTGCTCTTCCGTGTTCGTCAATACGTCATGCATCTAGGGCTGTCAAACGATTAATCACGATTAATCGCATCCAAAATAAAAGTTTAAATTGTGTTTAAATAATATATGTGGGTGCATTGTGTATAATTATTTTGTATATAAATACACACACATACATGTATATTTTAAGAAAAATAAATAAATAAATATATATATATATATATATATATATATATATATATATATTAGGGCTGTGCAAAAGTTAATTGCAAATAATTACATCCAAAATAAAAGTCTATGCTTACATAATATATTTGTGTGTGCTGTATATAATTATTTTGTATATATAAATACCTATGCATGCATGTATATATTTAAGAATTATTTGCGCTTAAATTCTGTATATATATTATATAAATATAAATATTTTATATATGAATAACACATTTTCATAAATACATGCATGTGTGTGTATTTATATATACAAAATAATTATATACAGCACACACAAATATATTATGTAAACGCAGACTTTATTTTGGATGTGATTAATCCCAATTAATTTTTGCACAGCCCTAATATATATATATATATATATATATATAGTATATATATATATATATATATAATATAAATTATATATAAATCTATATACAGTATACATGAAAATATTTCTTAAATATATACAAGCATGTGTGTGTTTTTATATATAAAAAATAATTATACACAGTGCACCCACATATATTATGTAAACACAAACTTTTATTTTGGATGCGATTAATCGCGATTCATCGTTTAACAGCCCTACTTTGGGTCAGACTCAGAGTTTTGTTTTTTTTCAGTAAAGAAAATCATTTGATTCTTTAATTGTGAGCCATTTCCACAGTCCTTCTTGTGGTGTAGTAGCCTGTGTCTTCTCTGAACGGACAACTGTTTGTTTTATTGGAGTCTGCAGTGTCTTTCTCAGCAATTATAAGCATCCATAGACAGAGTTCAAATGAGTGAAGCCTTTCTTTCAGTTGCTCTAAGACACTGTCTTGCCTCTAAGTAGGAATGGGATAAGCTGGCTTTCCTCCAGGCTTCAGACTTTAAGGGCTGCTCTTTCTGAATCATCTCTGTCACTTGTGGCAGCTCTAGGCTCATACAGATTTCCAGTGCATAAATGGCTGTGTTGTGCTGGGGAACTCTGTGTTCTTGGCTTCTGTGGGAGGTTGTGCGAATTCAGGCATCATCCTCACAAAAAAGTGTGACTGGAATATGTATCCGCCTTTAGATAATTATAATAAGTGAAATGGCATTGGACATTTCTAATTTTGAAGAGCACTTTCTAAAATAACTGCTCAGGGAGACTTTGTAATGTTATTGAAGGGAATGTACAGGACACCAGACCACATTGGTGGCATTGGGTGGGATTTTCTCGAGTAGCGCTGGAGGGATTTTTAAATATAAAGTTGATTTAACTTAATAATATTACATGCTTATTTCTTGCAAGTGCACATTTCACTGTAAATCACTGAGATTGAGTTGAGAAAATTCACTTTTATTAAGTCAAGTCACATTTATTTACAATACAGATTGTTTCAAAGCAGCTTTACAGAGATAACAGGAAAATACAACAAAGTTTGTTTCCTGAAGAAAATTGCATCACAGTCCAGCTTAAGTAAGTTCAGTGAAAAAAGGTATTAATTTAGTTCATTTATATATAGCCACTCTGGAGAAATCCGTGATGTCATCATCCAGCTCAGTTCAGTTCTCATACTGTATAAATGGTGTCAATGCAGGCAGATCAATATTATTGTTGAAAATTAAATTTAATGTTAAATTTAATGTCTTCAACTAAGCAAGCCAAAAGCCAATGGCAACAAGGGTGAAAAAGGCGACAATGTCAAGGAACCAAAACTCCATCAGGTGGTAGGATGGAGAAAATACCTTGGGAGAAACTAGGCCCAGTAGGTTCTCCTCTTGCCAACGAATGAACAGTGTATGATTATGATTTTAGCAGCATTATAGGTCAGAAGTCAGATTGGTTTAGAACAATCTGAATATTATTCAGTTTATTATCCAGAGTCACTCCGGTATGGAAATTTGAGGATCAGTGCTGATGGCTGTAACATGTAAAAAAAAAAAAAAAATTGTATAGTTTTTTTATTGGATAATATAGCTTGAAGTGATGTAAAAAGTGTGAAGCACTTGGAAGTCCTTAAAAGGCTGTACAAACCCTGAAATGAATAATGTAAAAACATATGGTTACAGTTACCATGGTTACATTTAGCATCAATACTTTAAATCTATGGTGAATGTTGGTGATATGTAGACTAAAAAGCCTTCTAAAACTCGTTCATTCATGGCACAATGTTTCGCCTGGTTTCCACATCGGCACTTTTTGATCTGAAATGTTTTATAACAGAATTCTTCAGAAACCTGTTTTGAGCTTAAATTGGTCCAAACTGATACAGTCCACAGCTCAAATGTAAAACACAGCTTCATTCCGGATTCATCTGCAATTTGATTTTTCTTTTTCATACTTGACGAATTGGCAGCTTTTATCAGTCTGGGCAACATGGTGGTTGCACCAGTGCGCCCTCTAACAAAATTTATTCACACCGCAAATATTGTGCATGTGGCTTTATTATACATTTCATTCATACATTTGGTTGTTTGTGATTCGTTGATCATCACATTTGTGTTCGGTCGTTTTTATGGCTATCAAACGATTAATCGCGATTAATCAAATCCAAAATAAAAGTTTGTGTTTACATAATATATGTGGGTGCACTGTGTATTATTTTTATATATATAAATACACACAGATGCTTGTATATATTTAAGAAATATTTTCATGTATATAGATTTATATATAATTTATATTATATATAATTAGAAATATTTTATATATATAAATAATATTTTTTTCTTAAATATACATGCATGTGTGTGTATATATATTTATATATATATATATATATATATATATACAAAATAATTATACACAGTGAGTGCATTCACAGATATTATGTAAACACAAACTTTTATTTTGGATGCGATTAATCACGATTAATCGTTTGACAGCCCTAGTCGTTTTCCAGAAAAATGGATTTATGAAGTTATATCTACATAATTTTGGGCTATTCAGGATATTTAAAAATACTTACAAACTTAGCAAATTATTTGTTGTAAACAACTTTATGAAAGAAAATGCTTTTAAGATTTGTTTTAACTCTATACGGACTTCAGGTCTTTAGCAACTAGGGGATGTCACAACCCTCTCCCTTATTAATTGTTTTAAGTTCATTACTATTCATTCTAAACAAATTAATTTATAAAAAATTGTGTGTTTTCTAATTATTTTTTGGTAAAAATTGTATAGGGTTGCTAGTGACGCTTTACAGTAAGGTCTCATTTATTAACATTAGTTAGGCTAATGTATTAATTAACATGAACTAACAATGAGCAATACATACAATATTTGTTAATCATTGTTAAGATTAGACCTAGCTAATAAAAGATAATCATTATTTGTTCATGCTAGGTCACAGTGCATTGACTTCTGATTTCTGTCAGCAAATGTCTCATAAATTTTGTTTCTAAACACTTGAATCATGGCAACTCATTGCACGTTCCAATTTCTCCTATTCATAGCCGTTCCCCTTTTCATTTGTATATATAGTCTTTGGTTATGTTCTGAGGTATTTGTCTTATTGGTAAGTGTGACTTAATGCATTTGTCAATGAACAAACATTTTAAAGCAACAACACTTATAATAGGTGACTGGCTATTAATGATGCTGCTGCATGATATTCATTGGCAAAGGGAAACAAAGAAACATGATTTATTTGAACAAATCATCATAAAATGTGTGCTTTCAAAAGCCTTGCAGTTTATTCTCTATACAAGATCCTCTATTGGTTAAACTTGGATGCTGAAAAAATGAATTACATAATCTAAGTAAAACCTGGTGTGGAACACTAAATATATCATGAACAAAACAGGGTGTTTTCAAGCATTTCCATTTGCAGATGTTTGTGTCATCGCTCTTTTTTACTTGACAGCTGTGAACCTTTGGGAATAGTGGCATGCAGTGATCAAATCTGGACCTCAATGTTGGAGACTTCAGTTTCTGATGAGTTGGTCCACGTATTTGTGTTCTGCAACAAATTAGCTGTTAATGTAAGTGGATGAGCAATATTTTCTTGGCTCTTCCCTGACTCGTTTATTTTAATGGATGGCTGTAGTATCTAGTTAGTGTTTTAAAGGTTGCTTTCCAAAATAGTCCACACGAATGTGATTATGCATTATTAAGCAAGATTGAAGATCTGATGAACTTTTTGAAATGTTAAGTTTTTCAATGATTTTCATAGATGCTTCTTTTGTTTAAATGATTCATTTTCTAATATTCTGTAATTTCTGTAAAACCCCTGCTTTGGGTGCTTTAGCTACTACACTGCCTTAGGAATTTGTGTTATGACGATAAAACATTTCCAGCCTTTTGTTTTGACGCTATTGCATAGAACATTATAAATTGACTCATATTTGCCCTAATCCATCATCTAATCATGTGTCACTCCACCCCATACCTACTCTGATTGGCTCCATCCTCTTTCATAGGCGAATATGATAGACTGTGTTGTTCGTAGTTTGTGTATGTCGTTCAAATCTATATGAACTGGAAGAGCTGTGAAGTTTCACAAAGCCTTCATTATAATGCACAGAAAAACATTAGCCTGTATCTTGAAATGTTCCTGAAATTGTTTGGCTAAGCTGGTCTTTAGGCTAATGCACCAACAACCTCTTGATTCTGAAAACAGAATCGGGCCGAGAATTGAACCTTGCGGCACCCCCGTCGAGACCCTGTTGCTAGATAGCAAGCCCTCCGATTGAACACACTGAAATCGGTCTGTAAAGTAATTAGTGAACCATGTAAGGCAGTGATTTGAGAGACCCATACTTCTTAGCCTGCCAACAAGGATAGTGTGGTTAACGGGGGCCAATGGCAGATATAGCAGATATAAGACAAGTGTCTTATCTACTGCAGAAACAGTGTTGTTAATATATTATGAATATTCTATACATCAACTTCTGTAGGTAATGAGTACTTCCAGCTTGAAGTTAGTGCAGATAACAGGTGTGTCAGCTGAAATTGGATTTGCTCTAATGAATATGAAGCATGTTGTCCTTGATGTTCTATGCTGTTATTTGTTGTGTTTGCCCGGAACATTTATTCTTCAGATTCTGAATAATAAACGCAATATTTGTGTCCTTTGTTGGGAAATTAGCCTATGTTTTTCTGACTGACTATCATTAAAGCTTCTTATCCAAAGGGACAGTCCTTCTTTTTAATGTCCATTTGTTATTGATATCTGCTTCCTGGTTTGATTTCCTTTCAAATGAAAGAGTCAATTCCTGGCAATCACAAATACGTGCAAAATCTATGCTAACGTTACTAGCGTAAATGAGTGCCTTGTGGTTGGAAATGACACTTATAAACGAACAGAGGAAATGTTTTGCTGCCACTGGACAGTGGAAACTCAATTGGCAGACCACATACATGTTTGAAGTTTGTTCCAAATAGACTCATTTTAACACCTCTCGTTTTATGGTAGGATGTTGATATCAGGACTGATTGCTTCATGGAAAGATAAGATGGTGGAATTGGAATCAATTAGAATTATTACTTTGCTTTGCTTTCTTCAACTAGTTTTGCAATAGTTTTGGCCTAGATCATTTGGATTCGCCAACGCCATTAAGATGTTTATCATTTCAGACAAAATTTACTTTTTCAGAAAAAAGGAATGCAAGTGTCTTCAATGTTCTTTTAAAATTGAAAAACAAAGATGATTGAATTTGTCAAATGATTCACCCGCTTTGAACGTCCATCTTTGTCCCTCATTAAAGCTGCTGAAAGGTTACACTGATGAACTGTTGATGAACTTGGGTTAATCACATCTAGTTTCCCGATCCATGGAAATATCTGGAGCAGTTTGCATTGGATGACCTCTACCCCAACTCTCTGACATTGTTGACCATATTTCATTGTATGCTATTTTGTTTGACCAGTTGTAATAAGAAGTCATAATATGATCATCAAGAGCTTGATGATCTTTGATACTGAACTGCTGTGCACCTTTCTTCAGAGCGCCCCATGGCGAGATTGAAATCAGACAGCCAAAATAAATTACACTTCTGTCATATTGCAATTTGTTGTATTCGTTTCTGGCGCATCAACCCTTTGGAAAACCCTATGAGTTACATTTTCCGCTCCTAACATTATTCAGTTCCACAGCTGCTCGGATCTACTGGCTCTCTTCCTGGAATCTAGATGTTTTGACATCACAGATTTGCTAATCTTTCTCACCCTTTACCATGCAAATGATAGCATATTCCTTTGCATATCTTGCTTTTGGACAGCGGTGTGACGGCTCTGTGGATGGATTGTGGATTGTGGATGGCTCTGGGATTTCTGGAAAAACATGTACTTGTTTTGTGAAGCAAAATATTTGCTTTACATAACTGATATAGGGCAGATTGCAGAACTTGGGCATCAGTATTTTTCCGAAGCCTAGTACAGATGGGATATGTTACGTTTCCCTTGCACACCTGTTTGAGGAGCCAATTCAGATTGGACGTTAACGTGGTGGTGACGCAAAGAGACGCTGACTCCCTTCTGTTCAGCTATCTGTGCTTTCTGATTTATTTTAAAAATGTCTGGGCAGAAAGATGGATTAAAAGTTTCCAATGAACAAGGGAAATAATAAGTCAGGTGTGTTGTTTTGATATCACAAGTAAATGAATGTCAGAGCTTTTTGAGCTTTTGAAATGCAAAAGACTTTGCCTTTCTTTCAATTTCTCCCATCTGTCCATCCATCCATCAGTCCATCTGTCCATCCGTCCATCCATCCGTTGTCCATCCCCCATTCGTCCTTATCCATTCAGGGTCCATATCCGTCCATATCCATCCGTCCATCCATAAGTCTGGTGTGTTGTTTTAATAACACAAATAAATGAATGTCAGCGCTTTTTAAACTTTTGAAATGCAAAAGACTTTGCCTTTCTTTCAATTTCTTCTATCCGTCCATGCCATTCGGCCATCAATTCCGTCCATTCGTCCATCCATCTGTCCGTCCGTCCTTTCATCCATCCATCCATTCATCCATCCATCCATTTCGTCCATCCATCCATCCATCCATCCATCCATCCATCCATCCATCCATCCGTCCGTCCATCGGTCCATTCATCCATCCAGCCATCCATACGTCTATTCCATTCGGCTCCGTCCGTCCATCCATCCGTCCATCCATCTGTCCATCCATACGTCCATCCATTTGTCCATTCGTCCGTCCGTCCATTCATCCATCCATCTATCCATCCATCCATACGTCCGTCCATCGGTTCGTCTGTCCATTCGGCCATCTGTCCATCCATCTATCCGTCCATCTGTCCATCCATCCATCCATCCATCAGTGCATTCATCCATCCGTCCGTCTGTCCGTCCTTCCATCCGTCTGTCCATCCTTCCATCTGTCCGTCCATCCATTCGTCCATCCATCCATCCATCCTTCTATCCATTCATCCATCCATTTATCATCTGTCCGTTCGTATCTGTTCGTCCGTCTATTCAGTCCGTCCATCGCTCCGTCCATCTATTCGTCCATCCATCCATTCATTTGTCCGTCCATCCTTCCGTCCGTCCATCCATTGGTCCATTAATCTATCCGTCCATCTGTCCATACATTATACTGCTTGTGCTTGTAACAGAACTGCTTACCAAATAAATTATGGACTTTAAAAATAAAAATAGCCTTGCTATAGTTTATATCACAAGCATTGATCTTTATGAGCATTGTGGTGGTGAGTTTTGCATGGGCAAGAAAAATGTGGAATATGATATGAGTTTATTTTAGTTGTTTGTGTAAATGTGTCAGTTTTGAATACTGAATTATTGTTTTGTCTCTCCTCAAACGCAATGTAGAACCACACCTCACGACCTCAAGGTTTGGATGTGTTGTGTTTTCATGTCAGGACCAGATTTTAGTCCATTAGCTGAGTTTGGTGTTTTCATGACTGTTGCTTAAGACTTCAGTTGTTTGAAATGTACTTTAAACCAGTTTACACCATGACATATCTAGTGGAAAATCCCATTTGACAGTGTTTCTCACAGGATGTTGTTGAGAGTCAGATACTTACTATCATGTGTTTCTGTTCTGTCGTGGGGTTCAGAATCAGGACACAGCAGTTACGTTTAATGTTACACGTCATGTAGTGATGAACGACAAGGGAAATAAGAACCAATTTAACATAGAATGTTCTTTTGCAAAAAAAAAAAAAAAAAAGCCATACAGGTGTGGAGTAGCTTAAATTATGATGAGATGTTGTCAACATTTCTTGTAATAAAAGAAAGTAAATTTTTTATCACAACATTTTAGGTGATTAGGACATTGCATGAGTAGACATTATGCAATTGAAATAGTATTTTTGTATTCATATTGTATTCATATATAATATTAATTTATAAATGCATATATCCCTAATCCATAATCTTTAGATCCTTGAAGCTTAATCTGGTTTGGCAACTCAACAAGTGTTTGATGACATTGCAGGCGTTACACACACTGTGAATCAGGGACCCTGTGAATCATATCACAGTTGTATCTTTCCGCACTGTCCACGTAAACCCGAGAGGTGCTTAGTCTGTTTAGTGTAGCTTAAGCCTGTGTTTTGACTTTTTTTAAAGCTATGATTTTATCTAGATGCAGGTTGACTGTCAGCACTACTGTTTTTCCAAGAATTTCTATCAAATAATTTTTTTTAACAGTTTGCACATAAGTGATCCTTTACTCACCCTTACTGGTCCCCATTTACTTTGCGGTATGCATAAATCAACAAAGTTTGTGTTTAACAGAACACAATGAAATTCATACAGGATTTGGAGAGAGTAAATGATGACAGAATTGTAATTTTGGGTAAACTATCCCTCTAATGTCATTTCATATTAGGATTCAGTTTTCCTATTATACAGCACATTCGCACATTTTGGCAAACATTCCTCCAAAGAGTCAAAATCAATTTTTTCATATTTCAACAGTTCATTTTCAAGAGCAATATCTCTTGAAAATGCAGATTTCTGTCATTTGATCAGTTATTTAGTCCAAAAATGTGACAAACCATCAATACTTTTGTCCACTACATATCTGGGCTGTTATGACTTATTGTTAATGGTCTTTCCAAACACACATTATGATAACTGTAAAGATCTCCATTATACGGTGACCTAGTACTACAGGTTCCAATTCCCCGTTCCAGATATTATCAAAAACACAGTCAGTGATGCATTCCCCAGATAAGCATATATAAAGAATGAGATCTTTCCCCATTTTTCTAGTATGAGTATTTGATAATGTCTTAAAGGGATAGTTCACCCCATAATTACAATTTTGTCAGTAATTACTCACCCTCATGTTGTTCCAACCCCGTAGGACTTTCGTTCATCTTCAGAACACGAATTAAGATATTTTTGATTGTGTACGGCGTAGTGTATGCACGTAGGCGGCGCACGTCATGAGCATTTATACTTCTGTGTTCAGGTCTTGGTTGCTCTGCAGTACTGCTCTGAAACCCTAGTTGGCAGCGGAGGGTTTTAATGTTCCACTGTGTTTAGATTCCTCGTGGCTAGGTTACTACAAGCAATGGCGACTGAAAGAGAGCGGATCATGTTGTAGGGCCCTATAATTTCTGCGATCACGGAATAAAGAGCACACTGTTTTTACAACTAAAATAACAGTAAAGGGTAAAAAAAAGAATTCCCGAAAATTAAAACGGAAAAAACGGAATTTGCAAAAATTAAAATGAAAAAAAAAAAGCAATTTGGGAAAAAATAAAATGAAATTTGGGAAAAATAAAACGGCATTTTATAGGGCCATAATGTTGGAGTTGGAGCTTAGTAGAAAAACAGTTAATTTTAGTGAAATTACTAAAACTAAAAGGCGAGGAGAAGATCGTCGGAGGTGATGGTACTTGCGGGAAAATGAGCGTAGAGATGGTACGTGCGTAAATGCATAGGAGGAAATGCGATGCTACCAAGCTGACCAATCACAAATCTTGCGGTCTGCGTCATCGCGACGTGTAGATACATTTTTGAGTACGCGGTATGGTACGGTGTCTGTGCGTATGCTACGCCGTACCAAGTATAAATTGGCCTTAAGTAGGGTTGGGTATCGAGAATCGAGTATCTGATTTGGAACCGGGACTAACTTTTCATTTTTCCCGGAATCGTTCAAAAGTTAAAATTTTGATTCCTGAGTTTCAATATTCACAGTCTGTCGACCGGAAGAAGAAACCGCTGAACAACACCAACGAAGAAGCGTCTACCGGAAGTGTTGACATAAACGTGCAAGTCGAACATGAGTAGCTTACGTCGGCGGTCCAAAAGTGTGGCTTCACTTTTCTAAAAATAACGAAATCTCGGCAAAATGCTAAATTTGTGACAAAAGGAGTATTTTTGACAGAAGGAGTATTTCCTTCAGAAAGGAGTATTTCCTTCAGAAAGACCATTGGTTAGCAAGGTTAGCTAAAGTTTTTTGACCCTGCCTCTTTAAAGAATCGGAATCGAGAATCGTTAGGAACCGGAATCGAAACAAGGAATCGGAATCGGAATCAGAAACGTTCAAATTCAAACGATACCCAACCCTAGCCTTAAGTGATCGAAACTTGCCGGCCCAGAAAAGTTAAAGGACAAGTTCGGACAAGCCCTGTTTTAAGATCGTTTCTGATGAAATAGATTGGTTAAGATTGTTTTTTAGACAGATGCTGCTGTCCCGAGATTTTTCGGATTCTGTGGTAGCACATCCACACCTCTACAATGGTTGCATAGGTGCACAGGAACAATCCTTCATAAAACGCATAAAACTTTAGTTTACAAAGACTTGAAACCCACCGAGAGGTCTGGGGTGTTCACTGATATGCTCACACAAAAATCGCTGCAAAAGATGCTTTCTAACAATTGTTTTACCATTCGTTGTAAAACTGTAGACCTATTTTCCGAACGCCTCACAACCGTAAAGTTACATTCTTCCGTTGAGAGATTGAATAATAGACACTCCAGCCCAGTTGGTGGTGATAATGCACCTTTGCCAATTGCAAGCAAACCACTTGTATAGTGTAGCCTACGATACCGCGACTGCATAAGACTACAGAAAGAATACGAACAACCCCATTTCCATTTCGCGGCGGAGTAATACCGTACATCACAGAACATACAATACAAGTCAATGGAGTTGTACAACAACTACGATAAAACCTGTTGTAAAGCAACTTTTGCAGCGATTTTTGTGTGAGCTTATCAGTGAACACCCCAGACCCCTCGGTGAGTTTCACGTCTTAGTAAACTAAAATTTTATATGTTTTATGAAGGATTGTTCCTGTACTCCTATGCTACCATTGTAGAGGTGTGGGGGAGCTAACACAGAAACCGAAAAGACATTGTCACAGACGTCACACGCATCACACACATGACCAGCGTTGGCCAATAGTCAGTCTACATGTGACGTGCAACACAATAGCGTTGTGCAGATACACTATGCGAAATCTTGAGGCCCACAGAGAAGGAAATGAATAGTTGAATAAAAGTCGTCATTTTTGTTAGTTTTTTGCGCACAAAGTATTCTCGTCGCTTGATAAACTTAAAGAAAGAGCCACTGTGGTCAACTTGGACTATAGTTACCATCAGTGCATACATCAACATATAGTTAGGGTGAACTATCCCTTTAACTCCACGTCTGTGTTAAGATAGGATGAACCCTTCAGTTTGCTTTTAAATCAGAAAAGCCCGGGTCGTTTTGACCTCTTAGTCCCCATTCCACTAAAATATGCTACATTATCTATTTTTTGGTTCTCCACTAGTGGTATTTGTGTTGATAAGGACCAGTATTGTCACATTACAATGTTTACAATAGTAAACGCTAATTGACGAAACCCTCTTGGCCCTGTGCACACAATGCTTTCTTTGTCAACAAAATGGGCCAGGAAAGATGCCAAAAAGACCGAAAGGAATGCATGAGGGAGCGATTTTGCCAGTTAGAAAGCCTGGAAATACGATCACTTTTAATAACATTATTACCGTCAGGATTGTCCTGATATATACAACAGTTTCTGCTGCTTTTTTAATTGCTGAAATCCTACATTTTAGTAATGCATTTTTTCTAATATTCCTTGTCTTTTTTCTGTAGGATCTGGTGAAGGATGTGGCAAGATAATTCAGCGCTTCCCCAAAAAGGACTGGGATGGCACTGGCATTTCCCCAGGGCGTGGAAATGGTAAGGAGTTGTTTCTGTTCTCTTTTCTGAAAACAGAAAACCAAAGTAGAGCCAGATCATTTATCCATGAACAGCTGCCTTCTGGAAGTAGCTAAATGAAAAAAAAAGCAGTGTATATATTCACTGCTACAACTTCGTTGTTTTTCCCATGATATATTGTCAGTTTTTGCCATTGGTCTGTTTGCCCTCTTGATTTATTTGATCATTCTAAATAGAATAAATATGACATTGCTGGAGAATATGAATATGTTTTTGTTACATTTTCCCTCTAAAAAGTTGCTGAAATATGTGAAAGCTTCTTCCCACGTCCTCAGAAACTCATGTATTTCTGATATCAGTCTTTCCTTTTGTCAACAAATGCATAACCATTGTTTACTTAAAGGTTTATCCCAGTCGCCTCCATTTGCTCTAATTGGAGAATTCCTAGCCCATGTCCTGTCCATTTACTTAAATGGCGTGCAGAAGTGCATCCGATCTAATGCTCTGCACACTGTGTCCGATTAAAGGGGTCATATAATGGTACATGCACTTTTCCAAGTTGATTGTACTGAAATGTGTGTTGGCAGTCATTATCATATAATGATAAAACTCTATCCAGTGTTTTTGTTTTAATCTCCTTATATGTTTTTCCCAGTCTCAAATTGAGACTTTTGACCGTGTGACGTCACGCTATTGAAAGTGAGAAGAGGCTCATTGGTCACTGTGAAGATTGATTATGAATCTGTAGGGTCATTCACTCATGATGGCTGTTAATACTGACCTGTTGAGAGATGAAGCCATGAACCCCGTCTCCCACTGATTCTGAAGTCACTATAATTGAACATTATTTACTGTCGGCTGAAATATCGGCTAAAAGCAAATTCAATATCAGCAGGTGGTTGAGTCTCTGGTCAGCCAACAGGTTACACAATCTGGTCAATCCTTGACTTAGATGTTGTTTTTATCATCATAAATTCTCACTGACGTAAGAGAACTTGATCTTTTTCCCACTCCTGGATTGATGGTTGTTTCGTCTAACGAGAGTGGAATTGAATTTTACTCAATTTCTGTGGTTTGAAAAACTGCATTATTTGGTATAATACAATGAAGGCCCTTTCCTCAAGCACTGCTTGTATATCTGAAAACTTGTATTCAGTGGCACTGGAGACATTCCATAGGGATTTTTTTCAGTACAGACTCAATGGCTTTATAAAGTTCCTGCAAGTTTAGGGAATGTCCTTCAGCAGTTGTAAAGTGTTTATTTTGTGTATCAGTGTTCTTTGTGTCAGCTTGGAAGGCTTGCCATTTACTGGATTTTTCTGTTTATTTGATGCACCATTTTTTTGTAGATGTTGGAATCACCAAGTCTGGCACAGTAGATCATTGTCAAAGAGCCAGAATAACATTTCAGTTGAAATCAGAAACCAAAATTTGATAGTAAATGTATCACGTATTAGTCACATTTATAGGGGCTCTTTATGTTCAGGTTATCAATTTATCTCATTGGTGGGGAATAATATTGGTTGGTTCTTTGGTTCACTATATTGTAGGGCTTGTTTGACAATATTGATTAACTGATTGTATATCGATTTAGTCTATATGCTGTTTAAGTTGATGCTTGAACTAAACTTCGCTAAACATTATTTGTAGAGTGCCTGCCATCCAGTAATCTCATGGAGTTTTGTTATTTTTTTTTCTTTTGATATGAAAACAGAGTCTCAGTCTTTAAATTCTGTCAATTTCATAACAAAATTCAAACAAAAAATACAGTTTTGAAGCTGTACAATGTCACTACTATTTAGAGCACCAAGTAAACGTCAATGAACATCAGAGGGTATGTTGAAAGAAACAGTAAAAATGTTTTTCAGCCGAGGAAAGACCTCAGTAAAAAAGCTTGTAAACAATGACACACAGGGTCCTATTTTAACAATCTAGCGCGAAGCGCAAGTAACTTTGTGGACGGGTCTTGGGTGCTGTTGCTATTTAACTGGCGGGATAAATGACTCTTGCACTCGACGCAAATCTAAAAGGGGTTGGTCTGAAGTAGCTTCATTATTCATAGGTGTGGTTTGGGGCGTAACGTGAAATAAACCAAATAAGAGCGTCATATCACATTTCCTTTAAGAGCATGATGAACAAGGTGCGCTTGTTCCATGGTGCAATACTATTATAACGGCGCATTTACCAGGCGTGCTTCAATCGGTTCACAGCCAAGGAGATCAATGTTCTCGTCAGGGCTGTAAAAGAAAGAGAAGTGACATTGGGGATGGGACAAACCCACCCAAATTAGCTTTGGTTAAACATGCATATAATAATTTGGGTAAATGTGTAAGGTTTATGCCTATTTTTCCCATTGTCATGGACACAACAATGATTTCCCTTGTGTTTTAATAGTTTTCCTTATAAAAATGTATCATTTGCAAAAAAAGTAAAATGCATCTGTGTAAATGAGAGAATCATCTACGGTGTATGTGCATTGTTCACACTCTGTATTATGGCCAAGCATGCACGCTTAAAATAGCATCTGAATGTACGCGCAATGCGCCACTGACTTTAGACTATGTTTTTTCTGGTCAGTGGTGCAATTGTTTTCTGGAACTGCAAAATAGCACCCGGGAATTGGCAATTGGGAATGGTTTGCGCCAACATACGCCTCCTTTCTGCGTCGACCCGACCAGGGGGGGTAAGTTCATTTCCTGAGTTTACCGACGTGCGTCTGTGGAGGGAAAAGCCCGCTTTGCGCGGTTGCAAAATAGGAATGATAAATGCGTCGGTGTATGAAGTCATTTGCGCCAAGTGCAAGATAGGGCCCACAATGTTAAATTGTTATATAACATATATTTTAATAAATATAGATGGAGAGATGGTCGATTGATTGGTTGGTTGATTGATTAATTGATTGGTTGATTGGTTGATTGGTTGATTGATTGATTGATTGATCGATCAAATTGGGAAATCTGTAAATTTCCAGCCCTATTAGATGGTCTTGTCACCAAGCATTCCAGAATCTGCTTGTAACAAACTAGGCGTTAAAATGGCCAGTTGAGTACCAATTTCCATCATTTAAACAATAAATAAATCTTATTCTATTGGTGTCTAGCACTTATGTTTTTATTTTATAGATTGTATTGTAGTTAATTATTCAAATGTAACGTATTCAACACATTCAAATGTTATTAGTTTATTAGTTATTGATTTACTGTTAAATTTATGTTTGATTAATTGAGATCCTGGTTTGCTTTATTCATCTCACGTATTGTTTTTGAGTAAGCACTGCAGTAGAACAACATTCATCAAACACATTCACATCTCTTTGAACCCTGCAGGGACAGCACAGGCGATTTATCGTATAAAAATAGACCAGAGATGTATGTATGTCATTGCTTGTTAGTCATTGGGTGTGCCAGTACTCCCAGCAGGCTGCAGAATCAAACCAAAAGAGTGTTTTGCTGGTCTGTGGCTTGACTTCATCCACACAGCATCATCTCTGAAGCATTCAGAAACATGTGGGGACCCCCTCAGTATAGTTTCTGCTTTGTCAGTTTACTCAAACATATCAGTATGTGCACGTGTTTTACTGATCCCCCTGCCCAATATGTTTCTGCTGTGACCTGACCTTGGTTGATTTATGTGCTTTAAGACTCTTTTACGGGGCTCATGTACACTTATAAATGGTCTTTTGATGCTTATGTGCAGTTGCCGTCAAGCATCTGCGCGGATAAATTTGCAAGGCACTCCAATATGTTGACTGTAAACCTTTATACGTTTCAAAATGTTATTTATTTAAAAGAAAAAATAGCATTTCCATCAAATTGCACAGATGATCCTTTAGTCTAGTTGTGTGGGTTTTATGTTAAGTCATTTATTTCGAATGGATTGTTAAATAAGGAAAATAACAAACTCATAAAAGTGCTTTGCTGGGGTTAAATGTCCTCAACATCCCCAGCACACTGAAATGAAATGGCCTCAGTCCCATCTTTGTAGTTTTAATGAATATTGTTTTAAACATACCAGCCAGGCAATTTGGATTTTGGTCTCGGTATGCAAATTGTTATTATTTGCAGATTTTTACAGATTTCTATTTCACTCTGGTCTCTGTTTTGGAAGAGCAGAAATACTTCTTTACCACAACAACCCCCAGCAAACTAAATAGCTACAGATGAGGAATGTTCCAAGTATAAAAGGATAGAAAAACACCCCATCGTGTTTACAGCTCTTGGTCCAAAGGTGTTTTCAATCTTGGAGGAAGTTCGCCAGCTATTCTCCTTGCGTGCCATTTTTAACCCTGTTTCGCATGAAAGTTCAGCTTTTTTCATGCAAATTCGGTCATACTGCTTAGACCACACTGGAAATACAGGGTACAGGATTGAGGAGACATAGGGCAATGCTATTAAGAAAGAAGAGCCAGGCAAACCATAAACCAGAACTGGCTGGATTAGGTATAGATCTCATATAGATCAGATGTTCTCTGATTGCCTTTAAAAAATGTTAACGATGTCACAAAATTAATTAAGAAGGCTTATTAACCTTCAGTGTACTTTGAATTGAAAACACCATGTCCCTTAAAGGAGTAGTTCACTTAAAAAAACTTTTGCTGATAATTTACTCACCCCATGTCATCCAAGATGTCCATGTCTTTCTTTCTTCAGTCAAAAAGAAATTAAGCTTTTTGATGAAAACATTCCAGGATTTTCTCCATATAATGGACTTCAATGGGAACCAAACGGTTCAAGGTCCAAATGAGAGTTTCAGTGCAGCTTCAAAGGACTTTAAACGACACCAGACGATGAACAAGGGTCTTATCTAGCTAAATCTTTTTCGAAGTCAATTCTTTCATTTCGTCGTTGAATGAACCAAATGACTCGAAAAAAGATTTGTTCATTTTGATGATTAAGTTCGAACAGGAGAGTCATGAACGTTCATCACAGCACAGAGCAAGGCGAGCATTTGTGCTTATAAAACTTAAACTTTTTGTATTTATTTTTTAAATGAGCGATCGTTTCGCTAGATAAGACCCTTATTCATCGTCTGGTGTCGTTTAAAGCCCTTTGAAGCTGCACTGAAACTCTCATTTGGACCTTGAACTGTTTGGTTCCCAATGAAGTGCATTATATGGAGAAAATCCTAGAGTGTTTTCATCAAAAACCCAATCAATGTGAGTAACATCGTAACACTGATAACCACAGTGATGATGAGAGTCACATGATCATTCAAAGCTCATTACAAGCAGCTTTTCCACAAGAGACTTAATACTAATATGTAGATACTGCACAGTGTCATTTGCAGAAACATTAAACACTATCATTGTAACACATGAAATTTTTAAAATGCATTAAACATTAGTTTAACAACATTAAATGTAACATAAAACCCTAATATACATAACTGATTCAAAAAAAACTAAGAAAACTATGCAAGAAACAGTTATTTCAACAAAAACACATCAAATGTGAAAGCGTCACGCAGGGAATTGTGGGAATGTCAATTTACGTTTTTCACTGTAAATTATACAATGAGTTGTTCTTTTTCACTTTCAAAAACTGTACATTTAATGGTATTTATTGCGGAAATACTATTATTTAACCTTAAAACTCACTTTAACACCCACATACTTAGTGATCTTCAAGGAAAACATGTTAAATGACTGCTGATTTCTGCAGTTATACCTTCTTTTCTGTGTTTTCTAATTTAACAGAAAAAATCTGTAAAATATTATGGAATATGTTATGTAAATTACACACAACCCTGTAAAAATACAGACAATTTCCTTTAAAAAAACGTAAAATAGATGTAAAACCAAAATATAAACAATTACCTGTAAATTCAATAGTGGACCTTTAAATTACAGGTCCAATAGTGGACTGTAAAATAACAGGCATTCACTGTATAATGACAAAACGGCAAAATTCTGTAAAAAATACAGACCATTACCTGTAAATTAAAAAAAAAAATTACAGTGTATGTGGCCGTGTCATGCTGTCCAAGACAAATTTCCCAGCAATGGGAGAATAAAGTATAAAGTAAGTAGTAAAGCATGTAAAATGCTTCTTGATTTTATATTCTAATTGTTACAGAATAAAACAGTAACAGTCCTCTAATCTGAATTGAAATGAGGAGGTGTGGAGGTGCAGTTTCTGTTCGCCTGGAGTGAGGAATAAGGTTTTGAATGTCAAAGTATCAGTGTTTTCTCGCTCAGAGTAGGGTTTCCCTCGCCAATGGGAAGGAAATGGAAACCCAGACTTGGAGTTATTACAGAAAGCGTTAAGCTGGAAAATATTGTGATGTATAACATGAGACAATTTTTCAAGGACACAATATGGTTTGCTTTTGCAATACTTGACATTCAGCGTTGTGGCGTACCAGGAATGCAAAACATGCAGGAAAGATGATGTTCAGTACAACAGCACCTTTGCTCATGTGATATTGCTAACTATAATACATTTAAAGTGTCAAAATGGTTTCAGAACAAACATGGATCTAGTTTATAAAATGAATCCTCTAGGGTTCATTCTGTTCTGTAGATTAAATAGGTGTTCCTCAATAATTATATTGTGGTTTGACTGTGATCATGGTAATGTTTGTTTGGAATCTGATGGTTGCGTGTCACAGATCGTTGTTGCAACATGAATTTACTCTCAGAACCTCAAACCCGAGGAAAGTCGACATGCTTCACAGATCAGTGAAGGAATAACTGGCATTATTTCATGATTTTTCTCTCTGGGTGGGAATGCAGATTATGCAGTAATCATCAATAAAATCAAAACTTTAGGATGTTGACTCACATGTTCACAGACAAGCATGTACTTACTCAAAGAGAGTCTACAGCTATATTAGTCACATTATAAGGGCTGAATACATTCCTCTGTGTCTCAAGTTCAATGCTGAATGTCAGGGTCACTTGATTGCAAGCAAGCCACAGTGTGTCCTCACATGATATGGCTCATGTTAAACATGAAAATGTTTAACATATTAAATTGTTTTTGTAGATCAGAAATGCATTTATATAGAACACAATTTGTTTTGTTCTTTTATTTTCAGGCTTTTACCCTTTTGTAGGACGTAAAAATGTAGGTCGTAAACCTGGGTTATTCGTAAACCTAAGACTTGAGCATGTATACACAGTCCACTGTCACAGATGCATTTTCTAATGCGCTTAAGAAAAGATGCATTTTTTATCTGTAACTGGTCAATTTGATTGGATTTCTGATGGATTTGTGTGACTTTAAAATGTCAAAGCAGATTGGGTTTCCTGGTCTTTTACGTGTGATGCTTTAGATGGGACCTTTCAGCTAACAAACAAGCTGAATTTATGACAGTGCCATTGGCCTGTTTGTTCATACGAATCCTGAGATGTTTTATGTCGGAGATGACCTTTGATAGTTATTAAACTGGATGTTATAAATAAATGAGTTGTAGATGATGCACAGTAGTCACATTGAGCCTTTTGTTCATTCATTTTTTTGCTCTGTTATTGTTTTGAGGGCTCACAAACAATAGAAAAGTAACCAAACCCCTATGATCATGAGATTTAACGACGAGTACTGAACTAGAGTTGGGGGATTATGTTAAATATTCTCAATCTATTCAATATTATTTTTGTTAATGTGCTTTTAATACAGTTTTTATTCGGCCACAAGACAGTTCACTGCCTTTTCCTCATGTCACGAACTTGCAAGGATGAGTGCACGGACACAGTTATTTTTAACAGTGCCTCTGTTTTAATCTTTAGTTGCAAAAAATAAGGAGAAACAGTCATTTGTTTCCGTGAAAAAAATTATAATTGATAGAAATCCCCACATTCATGTACCATTGCCATGTGAGCTGCTAGCCCAGTGCTGACATTAAATACAAATGAACTGTTTGTAATATTAACCCTCTGGGGACTGAGCCCTTTTTGGTCCGTTTTCTCTATCTTTACATTTGGGCTTATAAATATGTAATGGAGATGGAACACTATGTGTTTGGTATCTATGGATTCAGAAGACCCTAAGCAAACATAAGCATGCATGTAATGTGTTTATAAAGGAAGTATGAGTGAAAAACGCACAATATATTAGAGAATTTCAAAAGCGGAAATTCGATTTTTGAAAATCACACAACAGTAGTGAACAGTTTTTGAACAAAAAATATATTTGTCAAAGCCTTTGCTTGACAGACATGTGTAATTATTAAATAAAATGTGTAAAGAACAATGAAAAATCTGCCCAACTGCCCAATCCGTCCTCAGAGGGTTAACAACTCACTAAAAATAATCAGTGTCCAACCCGATCTCACAGCAATTCGTATGGACTTATCTAACTCTGGGGGACAAGGTGAATAAGCTAAAGTCCTAAAAAGTTGGAGTGTTCCTTTAAGTTTGGCTCCTGAACTGGCTGATGTTGAGTATCACTTTTTCAAGTGGTCGATAAACATTGACATTAGTTGGAATACTTGAGCATCTCAAGGCTGTGCATGGGTTTCTTCTTCTGATAACGTTATACCTCTTTGTCACCGTCACCAAGATCGCTTGCCATTAACCTCTGTCTCAGGAGATATTTGCTCTTGCAGATATCTTCATTCCCTGGCACGCATGGAGGCTTTTGCGTTAGGGCCAGAATGATAGACTAAAATGTTCCTGTTAAACTAACAACTAGACCCATTCATCTAACCTCCTACGAAAGTACGAGCCACTTTGGCAACACTCACTGGGACTGAGGCGGACATAGACCCTTGGCACCTCCTGAAGCCAGTTGGCCTTATTGCTCCCCGCTGCAAGGCTTGTTTTATGTCTCCAGCAAATAAACCCAGAATCATCTGCTTTATTTCTACTGACTGCATTAAATGGATTATGTCCCTCATCTTGTAAGCCTGAAGAAAAACATACTTCCTCTACTCGGTAGTCTTGTGGAAGAAAAAAATGTTTTTGTTATTTAAAAAATCTAGTGATATGCATCATAAGTCATGTTGCTTGATTTATTTTACATTTGAGAACATAATAACGCTTGTAGTTTGACCTGAAATATTTATTTGTATACAGTGCCATTCGAAAGTTCAGCTTGTATTAATGTTTTTTTTTTAAAAGGTCACCAAGGATACATTATTTGATCAGAAATAGCAATAAAACAGTACCATTGTGAAATATTATTACAATTTAGAATAAATGATTTTTTTATTTTAATATATTTTAAAGGGGTGATGATCTGAGAGATCAAAATTTCCTAAGAGGTCATCATATTATAAGAATATCCTGTAAGTTTCAGAACTGAAAACGTCCTTGTTAGTCCAATAAAAGCTTTTATTGACACCAGCCTCAGCAAACGACTCGTTTTTCAAAGTGGGGAACTATGACATCAAAGAGGATAAAACCCCACCCCCGCAGAATAAGATCAACGCCTACTTCAACATGGCCGGTTTAGCTACCCGCCCACCGAATTCGCGCATTACACGCATAGCTAAAAAACATAGATGCCTAGCTCGTGATGACAAACCGGATTCGAGAGTGAAACATTATAATATTCAAAACTGTTTACTTCTAAGTCTTCAGTGCGAGATGGCCATAAAAACCGATCGTTTTTCAGCTGGGCTCAAAATTAGTGTAGAAAATAGTCTATTACTTAGTAATTTTGATGTGTTTTAATGTAAAAACCAAGCGAATGTCATTAGCTCAGACAACAATATAAAAAAAATTAAAAAGCCAGTTCATGACCCTTTTAAAATGACATTTATTCCTCTGATGCAAAGTTACATTTTCAGCATCATTACTCCAGACTTCAGTGTCACATGATCCTTCAGAAATCATTCTAATGTGCTGATTTGCCGCCCAAGAAGCATTTATATTTATAGTTGTGTTGCTTAATGTTTTTGTGAAAACCGTGTAATATTTTTTCTGGGTTATTTATTGAACATAAATATCCAAAGAACAGCATTTATTTTTAAATATAATATTTGTGATTGTTTAAAGTTCACCTTAACTGTAGATCAATTTAATGTAGAGTAAAACAAATATTGTATTTACTGTATAATTTATATTTATATATAGAGAGAGCTCAATGAGACATGCCGTCTGACTCAACTGAAATGTTCAGTGGTCTAATGTTTGCATGTTTGCGACAGCTATGTACTAATGAAATCAAAAATTCCTTGTCGGAGCCCAACATCCTGATAATGAAGGAATGTGACCTCCCAGAAAGGGGGATTCGTAACCGTTTGTGTCATCTATCTCATCTGTTGCTCTGACTTTTTGAACTTCTCTTCCCTTTCCTCCAAATCCCTGTTGTAATCTGGAATGTGCTTCGTACTTCCGGGTAGGACACATGAAGTATTTAGAAAATGTGTAAATAGTTGTAGTTTGGTCTGTTGTCAATATAGAGGCACGTTTGGAGATATTGTAACTGCAGATCTTTCACTATTTTATACATGGAAGGCTGGTTGTGGCATTAGGCAGGTATTGTGCATGCTAAGATTTAAGGATATGAAGTGCATGATTAATGATTTCACCTACTCAATTTGCTTTGCTGGTTTCCTGGCTGTGTCACCAGGGGCAAATGTGCGAATGGCTGAAGCTCACGTCTCAGTATTTGTTTTAGTCAGTATTTGTAAAACAAAGGGTGGGAAGAATAAAACAAAACAATCCAGTATCCCAGCATGCGTCCAAATTTTGGACAAAAAAAAGAAAAGAAAATATGTGTTTGTCAGGAAGATCTTTTCATGAGTAATCACCTTGTGGACTGCAGGAAAAGCATCATCAAGAGCTAGTCATAGGTGAGATTTGCCACACAGTGGGTCCGGCACTATCCAGGTCTTTCCTGTGGGTCTGTGTACGGAAGCTTAAAGGGATACTTCCACTTTTTTTTGGAAATAGACTCATTTTACAACTCCCCCAGAGTTAAACTGTTGAGTTTTACCGTTTTAGAATCCATTCAGCCGATCGTCGGTTCTGGTGGTACCACTTTTAGCATAGCTTAGCATACATCATTTGAAGTGGACAAGACTATTAGCATTTCTCAACAAAAAATGACAAAGAGTTTCAATATTTTTCCTATTTAAAACTTGACTCTTCTGTAGTTACATCGGGCACTAAGACCGACGGAAAATGTATATTTTAGATTTTCCAGACTGATATGGCTAGGAACTATACTCTAATTCCTGTGTAATAATCAATAAACTTTACTACCGCACCATAAGTGCAGCAGGCGTAATGAAATGACGCAGCGCCTGAAAATAGTCCCCAGCTTCCAACGTGACCTGTAATTACAGCATCGAGTTTCTTAACTTTTTGCTGACGAAAGGAGAGCCGTGTAGAGCCGCTTCGCCATGCTTTCATTGTTTTGATTTTGTCATTATAGCGGAAATGACGGGTTGGGGGGTTTGTGTCGCCCAGATTTGCTTCCCCTGGTCTGCATTTTCACCAGACATACGTTCTTCTCCCACACATATTTCAAACCATTTGTAAAATTCCACAAAATTCTGCGTCAACACTATATTTTGCGTTAATTGGCCAATCCTGCAATTCCATCCGCGATTCCGTGATTCGTGAAAATCATAGGGCCCTAGAGTATAGTTCCTAGCCATATCAGCTTAGAAATTCGCAACTTTACATTTTTCGTCGGTCTTAGTGCACGATGTAACTACAGAAGTCAAGTTTTAAATAGGAGAAATATCGAAACTCTTTTGTCATTTTTTTGAGAAATGCTAATGGTCTTGTGCACTTCAATGATGTATGCTAAGCTATGTTAAAAATGGTACCGCCAGAACCGGAGATCGTCTGAATGGATTCAATAATGGTAAAACTCAACAGTTTAAAGGAGCTGTATGCAAGATTGCGGCCAAAAAATGGTACTGCAATCACTTTCAAATTAGGGTGTATCCCCGCCTTCCCCATGACTTCGAGGTTGACAGATATGCTGCAGGTTCCAGCAGGAATGTAGGCTGCTACAAGAAGCTTCCAATGGCAAGTGACGAGTCCTACACAGTGAGTTTTTTTCTGTTAATTATTTTTTCGGACTTTGTAACAAAGTATTTCGGATTCATATCTGAGTTTTTTTGGGGGTTTTGGCAACTGTTAGAATTTTTTATCCGATTTCGACACTTCTGTATCTGCAGCTGTGGTAACTAGAGAGGAGCTGGCAATCCCGAATGTCAAATAAATTTCTTGCATACAGCTCCTTTAACTCTGGGAGAAGTTGAGCCTATTTCCAAAAAAAGTGGACTATCCCTTTAACGGCAGAAAAAATAATTAGTATTTTTTTTTTTTAAGAAAATTCATGAGATTGCCAGAATATTTGGGTGCTGATTTAATGGAAACATTTAGACTTGTTTTGACTAATAAATATGAAAAGGAAATGTATGACAGTGTACAGTGCACACAGGACATCTGAGAGCTATGTGGCCCCTTGAATTGATTAGTATCTGCAGTTCCTGGCAGAGGGCAGGCAAAGCATGATAAAACAAAGGACCAGGGAGCTGAGCCATACTCCAGAGAGCTTTGTTATTTCCTGCTGTCTCTGTCCATCTCGGCTACCAAAGGAAAACCTGCTAACAAAAGCAGTCCCACAAGTTCAAAAGAAGCCAATGAGATCCCAGCGTTTAACAAGATAAAGATGCACACAACTGAAAAGCACTTTGGCTCGGCAGCTTGAGTGTTTCGGATTGTCTGGTGTGCCCGTGATGTCTCAATCTCTCTGGGGGACCAATTTGGTTAACATCATTCAGACAGAACAGGAAAAATTGCTGACTTCTACCAAGACAATTCTTGGTTATTCAAGTTTCTGGCTAAGGGGAAGGTAATTAAGGGTCTGAGCTGGTCTTAAAGGTTTCAGATCCTAGGTATGGACCACATGTGGATTGGTGGGAAATCACAAGGGGTTGAGGGGGTCTTACCCTGCTAATTAAGTCCTCCCAAATGAAGTCAAAACAAGAGGTTGGGGGTTAAAAAAATTACTAGTTTAATTATATGTATGCAAGGAACATTTCAACTGCATTGTCAAATGTTTTAGGAACCATAAATGTTTAGATCAACTACTTAGTCAGACTTAGTCGTTTTGCCTGCTGACGCCGAATAGATGCTTGTCAACAGAAGTCACCTTAGGAGCAATAATAGGCTGCATGGGTGCAACTAAAAGTCTTTAGCGGATGTTTGGATAAAGATACTTTGGGTTCTGTTACACAAACTTAAGTCAAGTCAAGTCACCTTTATTTATATAGTGCTTTTTACAATACAGATTGTATCAAAGCAGCTCTACAGTGATAACATGAAAATTATACAACACATATGAATGATATTATTCAATATTAAATGTCCCCAACTGAAGCAAGCCAAAAGCCAAGGCAACAGTGGCAAGGAACTAAAACTCCATCAGGTGATTGAATAGAGAAAAAAAAACGTGGAAGAACCCAGGCTCAGTCGGGGGCCAGTTCTCCTCTGGCCAATGAAGGAACAGTGATTACGAAACAAATTGGATTGAAACATTAAGAGAATGTGTCCATTTCCATCTATTTGTAAGTCGAAATAATCACGGCGGTTTGGAGACGAGATGTTAAGGATCAGTGCCGATGGCTGTCATGTCTATGAGGCCGGCATTTAAGGATGAGTCGGGATGGAGTCCAGGCGCAGGTCCACCATAGATGGTCCCTTGGGATAAACAGAGAAACTGATATTAGCGTAGACGCCATCCTTCTTTTGATGTACCAAGTACATCGGGATTTACGGGACGCGTTCCCAGTTCCGGCTGATCTAAACTATGCTGCCTAATTTTGAATTTAGGAAGTCTAAAGTGTGTTATGTGTATGCTAGGCCAAAGAGATGTGTTTTTAGTCTAGATTTGAACTGACCGAGTGTGTCTGCTTCCCAGACAATGTTACGAAGATTGTTCCAGAGTTTTGGTACTAAATAGGAAAAGGATCTACCGCCTTAAGTCGATTTTGATATTCTAGGTATTATCAACTGGCCGGAGTTTTGAGATTCGCAATAGACGTGAAGGACTATAATGCGTTAAGACTCGCTCAAGTACTGCGGAGCTAAACCATTTAGTGCTTTGAAAGTATAGGCAGCCTATGCAGGGTTGACATAACCGGGCTAATATGGTCATACTTCCTGGTTCTGGTAAGAACTTGAGTGGCTGCGTTTTTAATTATCTGAAGTTTGTTTGTTAAGCGTGCAGGGCAACCACCCAGTAGAGCATTACAATAATCTAGCCTTGATGTCATGAACGCATGAACTAATTGTTTCGCATTTGTCAATGAGAGCATATGGCGTAATTAAGATATATTTTTAAGATGGAAAAATGCGGTTCTAGTTTAAAGAAACTACAAAAAAGCCATTTCACAAGAAGTCTTACAATTTAGTGTGTGAACTGGATGGCTACCACAACCTCTGTCAACATTTTTCATGAGCGAATGCAAAACCCCACACTGCCCTAATGAGGTTGTCTTTTAGTGCAATTAGGGAACCTTGAGTCTCTTTGGATAAAAAGCATCTGCTAAAACCAAGCAATCAGGTAACCCTGACATAGTGTTTGGCTGTATATGTACATTTCTGTTCAACAGTGTTTGCTCGCTTAACTCTGTGAATTTATCCCCCCTCTCCTGAGAGTTTGTTTCTCCATTCAGCACAGAAGTACCTCTGTGAACATTATTGACTCTGACATGTGGTTAAGTGGCCACCAATTATGTTGGCCCAGTCTCTGTTGGCTGTGCCATATCCTTCCCTCCATTTCTGTGAGAAGACCTGGGAAACTGTTTATGTATTTGACACCAAATAAACCAAATAAATCACATTATGAAATAAATGTTTTCTCCAAAAACACGTTGACCACATTTATTTGCACCCCTAGAAAGTTTTACCTGTAAAATATCTCTGAAGTATATTCCCATTAATATTTAAATTTTTTTTGCACACCAAGGTGACTATGAACATGAAACTGTCTAGCTATGACTTCTTGTTTTACAGGAGTTTAAATATTGTGATGGATGTATAAGAGAATTTGGGTAAAATCATGAGTAAAACCAAAGAATATCAAAGAATATCAAAAATCCCTATTTCCACCATCAGGGCAATAATTAAGAAATTCCAATCAATTAAAGATGTTACGAATCTGCCAGGAAAAGGAGGAGGAAAGTTTGAGTTTCCAAAGACTCTCCAAGGATCTCAGATGGAGAATTGCAGAGATTTCTCTGAGTCTTGGGGTCAGAAAGCCTAAAAATCTTTCAAACAACCCCTGCATCACCACATGTTGTTTGGGAGGGTTTCAGAAATCCTCCTCGCTCCTCCAAAAATAAACTCCCGCATATTCAGTTGTCAGACATGACTGGATCTTCAAAAGGGACCGGATTCTATGGTCAGATGAAACAATAAAAGAGATTTTTGGCAGCAAACACACCAGATGTGTTCGGTGCAAACAGGGATACAAAGAACCCAATGCCTACGGTTACATATACTGCTGAATCTTATATGTTGAGGGCCTGTTTTATTTGCTGGAGGTCCTGGACATCTTGTTCAGATGCATGGTATTATGAATTGTAGCAAATACTAATAGATAAAAAATCAAAACCTGACTGCCACTGCCAGAAATCTTATAATTGGCCGTGGTTGGATCTTCCATCAAGACAACAGTCCAAAAAGAACATCAAAATCAACATAATAATGGGTAATGGTGTGTTCACACTGAACGTAATTTAATCGCTTGCGCGAGTAGATTACACACAAAGTCAACGCAAAGACGCGAATAGATGCATCATTGAATGACGCGAATTGGTGACGCGTTTTGCCGTGAACGACTTCGTGTAAGTTTTAACCTTAAGCGGAAGATTCGCATGATGCTTTGTTGCGCCAGCCAATCAACGAAGAGCTAATCGATACGTCCGGCAATGTATTTAAAATAGGGTAACGTTTTACAATAAATGTATTTTAAATAGATGTTGCTATATATTTTACTAGGTATATTGAGCAGCTACAGATCCAAACTCCGTTCAGAAAATCAGCATTGTAAACATCTTTCCCCCTTATAATTTTATGGACAGGCCTGACAAAACAAACATAGGCCTACTAAAATTCAGAGTCTATACAAATCAACATAATGCATTTGTTTCGGCTTGTTTTTCATACATTTATTGTAATTAAATCACAGCAAAAACAAAGTATGCTGTATATTTATTGGTGTTATTGACGTTATTTTATGAACCTGCCCCTGACCTGAGACAGATGGAAAGGCGCTTCGCAGCTGAGACGGATAGCCTGTAATTGGTGTCTATCTGAGAAATACTGTCAGTGACCCTAGCTAGCAGGTCATCAAACTGAGCACCCGTCATAATCAAATAGCGCTGGAAAGGTATGCCAGAAAGAAATTTTGTTCTTTCTGGCATACGTGCAAATTTTCACGCGTCTAACTACGCGATCAGACGCGTATTTGGCGCTCTATTCGCGTTCGGTGTGAACACACCATAACTGAGCACAAAATGAAGCTTCTGCCATGACCGTCCCAGTCCCCTAAACTGAACCCTGTTGAAAATAATGTAAAATAATCTTTTACTTCAATGAAAAGTTAGATCAAAAGGATAAACAATGCAGATTTACAGCCATTTTTGATCATATTTACCAGGGGTGCCATTAATTCTGACCACAAGTGTAAATAATTAATACATTTATTTAATGTATGTTAGCTAGGGTCCAAATCGCCAAATACAAGTAAAAATCAGAGTTGAAACTCTGCGTTCATTTTTTAATGAGTTTTGATAATCTGCAGTTAGAGTGTGATATGGCTTAATGCGAATCATCAAATCGCAATGTTTGTGATGTAATATAGTCTGACTGATGTGTCCTGGAAGTGTAATTAGTGTTCAAAAATTCGATTCACAGTAAATGCTACTCTGCATGTGCTGTATATTTGAGTCGCTTATAAATTTGCATTTGGAAACGCAACATTCGTCATGGAACAGGAATTGTTTATTAATCTGTTGTTGTCAACAAAGAGAATTGAGAAAGGTCAAGGATTGCTTTCTTTTTGTCTTTTAGCTGATCATATGACTGACACTAATTTCAGGTAGTTGCACGTCAAGGTATTTTTGTGCAACCAGTTGCTTCTTGTAAAATCCTTGTCGTCGTCATCAGTATGACAGCTATAATACACGTGCAAGTCTATTAAGTTCTGTGTTATGAACAGCCATTGTGTTGTGAATAAAGGAAACCCTCCCTTCATTCAAAAGCAGGGCCATTTTCGCCTTCCTGCTGAGAGTGAAGAGTGGCCGACTCACGTGACTGTCCAACCTGCAGCGTGGAGCTGTTGTTTAGTCAGCTGAAAAACATAAATAGAGGGAAGATAGCTGATTGGAAGGAGGGAAATGTGGGTGGTGACGGCCTCTCTGAACACCACAGGAAACACCTGTGCCCATTTCACTATCGCTGCACTCACAGGCAGGGGTCTGCAATGTGACGTAGACCCATATTGTGCCTCAATCCAGTCCTGGGACAAAGGTGTTTACACTTGGCTAGTCAAAGCACACTGTACTGGAACTGCTGTTTGTTGTTTAGCTTGTGAAGTCCAACAATCCTGATGATGTTGTTGATGTTTGGTTGATGCATGTTGTTTGGTCATTCAAAAAGAGGTTTATTCATGATGATGCATGGACTCATGTCCATGGAGGAACCATTCCAATTCCCATTCAGATTTCGCTCAGGTCAGGCAACAGTTGAGCAACAGTTTAAAAGTGACTTGTGTGTGAGGCGTTTACAGATCTAATCTTAAAGGAGTAGTTCAATAAAAAAAAAAAACAACTTTTGCTGATAATTTACTCACCTCTCATGTCATCCAAGATGTCCATGTCTTACTTTCTTCAGTCGAAAAGAAATGTTTTTGATGAAAACATTCCAGGATTTTCTCCATATAATGGACTTCATTGGGAACCAAACGGTTCAAGGTCCAAATGAGAGTTTCAGTGCAGATTCAAAGGGCTTTAAACGATTCCAAACGGTGAATAAAGGTCTTATCTAGAGAAACATTCGCTCATTAAAAAAAAAAAGAAATAATACAAAAATTTAAGTTTTATAAGCACAAATGCTCGCCTTGCTTTGTTCTGTGATGAGCGTCGTGACTCTCCTGTTCGAACTCGTTCATCAAAATGAACAAATCTTTTTCGAGTCATGACTCGAAGAGTCCTAAGACCCTTATTCATCGTCTGGTGTCATTTAATGCCCTTTGAAAATGCACTGAAACTCTCATTTGGACCTTGAACCGTTTGGTTCCCAATGAAGTCCATTATATGGAGAAAATCCTGGAATGTTTTCATCAAAAAACGTAATTTCTTTTCAAATGAAGAAGACGTGGACATCTTGGATGATATGGGGTGAGTATATTATCAGCAAAAGTTTTTTTTTTTTTTTTTAAGGTGAACTACTCCTTTAAAACAGTGTAGTTGATGTTGAGCTCCACCAACAGGGCAAAACTGCATATGCTTATCTGTGAAAGTAGTTGTTGACATCCCAATAGACCTTAGCTGACCTTTTGTATTTGTAAAGAACGTGCTACCACCTGTCCTACCATTTTTATTTATTTATTTATTTTTTTATGCACATAAAATTCATTGCCGTATTCCGGGCAATGGTGGGAAGTTCCAAGATCTCTATAAAGTGTTTCCCCCACTGCTGTTTTGGGAATACAAACTGAAAGCAAAATGCTTGGAGTGAAACATCACTCAACCCTCTGAGGACTGCTGCATGTTTGTCGAAAGTTTTCAGGCTAAAATTCACCCGTTCAAATGTCAGTGTGTTTTCAATTTAGACTGTTTTAAAAAAGGAAATTCATCTCAAGTGAGGAAATCTCCCTAGAGGAGTGGACTAGCGAAGAGCATGACTGATCCAGCTGTATGAGCTGCTCAAATACTGACACAATACTCTCATCAGATCGAGGACATGCCGTTTGCCTTTTCTTCTGCATTTCTGACATGCTTGAATTGTCATCAGCTCAATAAAGCACAGGTCATGAAATTACTGATGCTGTCAATATGTTGCTCATTTGGCATTTTTAATGTCTCCACCACATTACTCACACCTCCACCCACTCTGGTAAATTATAAGCATCCCCATTGACTAACTAAAAATATCTGTCCCTAAAGTGAACCATATGTGCGGTATTGCATAACTGACCATATGAAATGACTGACCATAGCTGAATTTAGAACAAAGTCGTATTGGTAATGTGAAAACTGCATGCGTTACCTCAGTTTTGTGGGTAATTTAGATCTATTTGCACATGCTCTGATGGGTTGGGTCCATGGAAACCCTTTTTTATTTTTTATTTCCTTTGACCCTGAAGATGTTCCCAGGAAGTGTTTTCATCACAGGTTATTCCAGGTTTCCTTCAGCTCAACACATTAAGGTAGAAGAATGGGGTGTCCATCTTGGCTCAGCTGAGCATTTCCTACCCTTGGTCTGTGGCTGACATAAATAGACTGTCCCATATTTGGATTCAACTGCCCTTTCTGATAAAACTGTACAGTGTTGACAGAGGGTGACCAGTGCTGACACCTCTTTCCCCAGTGTTATTGTTCTTCTTCCTGTGAGATTTTCAGCTGTTGTCCACCTAGTGCAAGCACACAGCACAGGAAGGTTGTGATGGGCCAACAAGTGTCTATTCCATTTATAATCTATATTCTCACACCTTATGAAAACCCACCCTCTCTCTTTTCTTCACACACAGCCTACTTGGACAGTTTTTGTTAGGGACACAAAGGGTCATTTATGTCTTAAAATACTTTTATAAGGCAGTCTTATACACTTACCTAAAGGATTATTAGGAACATCTGTTCAATTTCTCATTAATGCAATTATCTAGTCAACCAATCACATGGCAGTTGCTACAATGCATTTAGGGGTTTGGTCCTGGTCAAGACAATCTCCTGAACACAAAACTGAATGTCAGAATGGGAAAGAAAGGTGATTTAAGCTATTTTAAATGTGGCATGGTTGTTGGTGCCAGACCAATATGACCAATCATCTACACTACAAATAGGAAAAAGAGGCTACAATTTGCAAGAGTTCACCAAAATTGGACAGTTGAAGACTGGAAAAATGTTGCCTGGTCTGATGAGTCTCGATTTCTGTGGAGACATTCAGATGGTAGAGTCAGAATTTGGCGTAAACAGAATGAGAACATGGATCATTGTGCCTTGTTACCACTGTGCAGGCTGGTGGTGGTGGTGTAATGGTGTGGGGGATGTTTTCTTAGCACACTTTAGGCCCCTTAGTGCCAATTGGGCATTGTTTAAATGCCACGGCCTACCTGAGCATTGTTTCTGACCATGTCCATCCCTTTATGGCCACCATGTACTCATCCTCTGATGGCTACTTCCAGCAGGATAATGCACCATGTCACAAAGCTGGAATCATCTTAAATTGGTTTCTTGAACATGACAATGAGTTCACTGTACTAAAATGGCCCACACAGTCACCAGATCTCAACCCAACAGAGTATCTTTGGGATGTGGTGGAACGTTATAATTAGTTTTTATAATTTTTGTGGTTATAATTAGTTAAACAGATCAGTCATAATTTACTGTACGTATGTTGTTCCAAACCCATTTGACTGACTTTTTCTCCACAACACAAGGAAATAATTGTAATGAATATCACGGGTCAGCAAAAGTCAGTGCAGCTTATTTGGTCATTTTCTGAATGCTCCGATTGGATTCTGTGAAAATCAAACACAGTAAATTTGTGGTGGCTGCCATTTTGTGGTGCAGGTATGACATATTTTTGTAGGCCAAATGCTCGTTTCCAGTTTTTCTAGTTCCATCATCTTTAAGTCAATGGATTTTTCAAATGGGTTTTCAGTTAAAAGGCTTAAATTAGGTCTGTTGTTAACACAAGTTTCATGACATAAAATACATCTGTAAAACTTTCTACTGATTTTTGAAGCTTTTACATGTCTTGAAAAGTGGATTAATGGGACTACAGAGGTTGCCAGAAACATTGAAAGATAAACCCATCTACTCACTAGTCCACATTCACAGCCTCGTTCTTTTCACAACGCTCTTGCCATTCCAGCTCTTCTAACTTGAATTTGCATGGGAAACTTTTTTTTTTAAATAAAAAATGAAAGAGCTTAGTGATGTTGATGCTGAAGTCATGCAACCGTGGTGTAGTTTGTTTATAGCCTACTTTTACCTCTATCGATTGTCTTTATGTTTTTAAACATATTTTCAATTAATTATAATTTGTGTGCATTTGTGAGTATTTGATGATGAACAAAACATGCACAGAGCTTATTTTCTGCTATAATCCAAAAGCCAATGGATAAATCCTGTTGATGCTAACTTGATGCTAACACCAGGTTGATGCTAACTTCTGGGTTGACTGCTCAATTGCTCTCCTGTGTGCCATCCCGCCAATGAGTGTGTTTTGCAGTGCACGCCAATCCTGAATGGTGGTTGGCTATTCCTATTAAAATGTCAGAAGAGGATGAAGAATCTGATACCTACTGGAATGGAGTGTGAAGCACTGGATGGCACAAATTAGAGCAATGGCATCAACCATGATTTGGCATTTGAAATTACTTACCAAAAAATGTTCATTTTTGAGTCTTCTATATTTGATTAGTTGTATAGCCTTAAAGTCCCCCTGTAGTCAATCATGTTATCCCTTAAAACTCATTATTGATCACCAAAATTACATATTTAAAAGTTTTTTCCTTGAAAATCCTTTATAGCTTAAATGTAACTACACCCTTTCTTCATTGCATATATGCGGTTCTATGAATATGCAAATTAGCACATTAGCTCAGAGATTCATTCGTTTGGCGATCACGCGTTGATCTGAATGGTTACAATGTAGTTTGTGACGTCAGAAACACCAGTGATTTCAAACTGCACTGCAACCAACAGCAATGGTGTTGACATGAATTTGCACATGGTTTTTATTAAAGCATATTAAAAACACCACATAGACATATAAACACCATTAAAAAGCTTGATTTTCACCTCAGGGGGACTTTAACTTAGTAGGCCATTGAAATCAATTCAGTTTAAGGAATACGTTTCTGCTGTTACAGCTTATGTACTGTTACACAACCCAGAGCAATCACAGTGTCGGCTCTTGCTTTGTCCTCTAACTAGGGCAGCAGTCCTCTGCCTTTTATGGCTGTCATTAAACAGAGATGCAAGTAACGGAACACAGCACAAGGCAGACGAAGGATCTGATATGGTTGTTCTGTCCTCCATGCTTTTAGCCACCGAACTGATTCTTAGCAGGTCAAGCTGCAGATCTTGTGTCTTGTTTGCAGAGTGGACGTGCCACTCATTTCTCACATGATGAGGAACTTTCTCTGACATGGCCAGCTGTGTATGTGAAAGCCCTCTGACATCATGACTGGTAGAACACGATGGAGTGCCATTGTCACTTGACAGAGAGCTAATTTAAGGAAAGGGTCTGTGTTCCCTGTGATATTACTCAGCTGTTTCACGGATGCAAGAGTGCATCCATGTGACTCAGTGTTCAACGAGTGCATCATTCATGTGACTCGTGTCAACTTTCTCCATTTAGCGAAGCGGCAAGCTAACGTCTTGTCAGCAGGTGAAGCATTGTAATGTGACGCTCAAAGTTCAGAGAGGTTCAACTTTAGACTTCTTTCACTCATGTTTTGAAATACAGCCATGATTATTATTGTATGATGTATCATTAATGCTGCAACTCCAAACTTGAAAATAACTAGGGGTGCACGATATATCGGCCATCGGTATCGGACGATATTTGTTCATTTTTATGTTATTGTTATCGGCCCGATAATAACATTTGGCTGATCAATTAAAGCTGATAAATAATGATTTATTTCCTTCAACACTTGACACCTGAGACACTTAATATGCGCACTGTTCAACATGATTGATCTTAATTGCTTAAAATATGATCTGGAATCAAAAAGGAAAATATAGTTAAGTGCAAAATGTGCTGTCATATCAGCTACATGAAATTATAATGAGAACATTATAATTGTGTCAGGGGATGGACTTTTGTTTTTGCAATCAGGCTTTCAAAAATTATATAAAAATTTGATTTAGATTTATTGGCCGATATATCGGTTATCTGGTTTTAAAATATAAAGAATTATCGGTATCGGCCAAAAAGTTCATATCAGTGCATCCCTAAAAATAAGCATTGGATCAATCTTGAATACGATCATTTGACTTCATTTCCAAGATGGTGGTGACTCAAGTGACATTAAATTGGTTCTCTTCAAGTAGAGGTAGGAGAATTCCAAGTTGACTGGAACAGTTTGAGGTTGGAAGGGGGAAATTTCAACTTGTTGGCAGTGCAAATGTCAAAAGATGGAGATGATATATTAAAGCTGATATATAATTAATTATTTCCTTCAACACTTGACACCTGTGACACTTAAGATGCGCACTGTTCAACATCTTAATTGCTTGAAATATGATCGGAATCAAAAAGGAAAATACTGTATAGTTAAGTGCAAAATGTGCTGTCATATCGGCTACATGAAATTATAATGAGAACATAATAATTGTGTTAGGGGATGGATTTTAATTGTGAGACTTTTGTTTTTGGAATCAGGCTTTCAAAAATTATATAAAAATTGGATTTACATTTATCGGCCGATATATCGGTTATCGGCTTTCAAATATAAAGAATTATCGGTTATCGGTATCGGCCAAAAAGTTCATATCGGTGTATCCTGAAAAATAACCATTGGATCAACCTCGAAAACAATCATTTGGCTTCATTTCCAAGATGGTGATAACTCAAGTGACATTAAATTGGTTATCTTCAAGTAGAGGTAGGAGAATTCCAAGTTGACTGGAACAGTTTGAGGTTGGAAGTGGGAAATTTCAACTTGTAGTCAGTGCAAATGTCAAAAGATGGAGATGATATATTAAAGCTGATATATAATTAATTATTTCCTTCAACACTTGACACCTGAGACACTTAAGATGCGCACTGTTCAACATCTTAATTGCTTGAAATATGATAGGAATCAAAAAGGAAAATACTGTATAGTTAAGTGCAAAATGTGCTGTCATATCGGCTACATGAAATTATAATGAGAACATAATAATTGTGTTAGGGGACGGATTTTAATTGTGAGACTTTTGTTTTTGCAATCAGGCTTTCAAAAATTATATAAAAATTGGATTTAGATTTATCGGCCGATATATCGGTTATCGGCTTTCAAATATAAAGAATTATCGTTATCTTTATCGGCCAAAAAGTTCATATCGGTGCATCCCTGAAAATAACCATTGGATCAACCTTCGAAAACAATCATTTGGCTTCATTTCCAAGATGGTGGTGACTCAAGTGACATTAAATTGGTTATCTTAAAGTAGAGGTAGGAGAATTCCAAGTTGACTGGAACAGTTTGAGTTTGGAAGGGGGAAATTTCAACTTGTTGTAAGTGCAGATGTCAAAAAATGGAGCTATAGTGGATAACAAAGTTACTTTGAAAACATCTTGATTCCCGCACAAATGACTAAGCTGGTTCTTTTTAGTGAATCCGTAATATTTAGGCTAGTGCAACCAGCCTGATTCCTGAACTTATTTTGATTCTTGATTCTTTTGAGTTATTCCAAATCAACAACTGGAATGACTAATATGAATTGAAACATGAATTGTTAATTGCCCAGATTTTGACCTTTTGGCTTCTGTATGCTTCAAACAGACATTAAGTACAAAGATCTCTTATCACAGTCATGGTTAAAGAACCAATCCCTTGTTTGGGCTCCATAGTGTTTGTCATCAGATAACAGAATCCAATAACGATCGTTCTAACACATTGTGGCATGAGTTTATTTTCCAGCTGTGTAAAAACATCTTGTCCTAGAGCTCCCCACCAATCCTAGTCTTCTTCCTGAATTACTTCAGTGACCTTAAATGTTAAACTTAAGGAAATATTTACAGTAAAAAATTGCAGTCCAGTGGATGAGACTGAAAAGTTGTTGTCTGTCTGGATGTTCTGTCTTGTGAAATAAATCAAGCACGTGCAAAACACTTCAGACCAAGGCTTGGGTTTTGTAGTAGTTGAATCAATGCCAGACCCCAGCCTCTTTAACTGAAGAGCCTCGGGCCACTGAATAATAACAGCCTCGGGAACAAGGGGGATTAATGTAATAAAATAATAATATACAACATCTTTTCCACAATTATAGACCATGTCATATTATTAAATTTAAGGCAAATGAAAAATGAAGCTGTGAGGAATAGAAGAACATTATGTTCACTAGGTTGTACATTGTCATTTGTGCCAAATTACAGCATCTTTCCTGTCTAAAGTCCATTTTGGGCCTTTGTGGAACTGCTGTCCCACATATTCAACCCATGTATGCACTTTCATTATTTGTTTATCTGGATTTGGCTGGGAATTTATCGCATACTTTGAATATTTTCATATTTTCCTGTAATTTTCCTGGAACCTTTCCCAATCTGACAAGGGAAAGGAGCATCCCACTCTTCCGTCTTCGCCTGCCAGCGTTCCAGATTTCCTGCCTTCTATTGTGGCTGCAGCGGGATGCTAACATCCTGGTTCAAGCCCTGAGGTCAATCCAACACACTACATATCGCTCTGTCTTTCATTTTTGCTGTCCCTCTCGCTCTTGTTCCTTCTCCCATCACTCTGTCATGTTTCCACCCACTCACCTTATCACGTTTGCCCTATCCGAAAGTCAAGTTGTCTTTTCCAAAAGTTTCCCAATTCTCTTTCATCTTCATCCCTGACTTTCTTTGATTTGTCCTCTTGTTCTTCCTCCCCTCTCACCTGCAAGGCCGCCATTTGTGATCCAACCTCACTGTGCCTGCCAAGCCACTTCGAACTTGAGCACTAACACAGTAGATGTACTTAGTCTAATGACTTGTTCTCTCTTATCTCTTTGCCGCTTGTCAGGAGAGTCTTTTAGAAGCATCTATTCATTACCTGCACTTTCATTTACATTAAAGGAGTAGTTCACTTTTCAAAAAACTTGCTGATAATTTACTCACCTCCATGTCATCCAAGATGTCCATGTCTTTCTTTCTTCAGTCGAAAAGAAATTAAGGTTTTTGATGAAAACATTCCAGGATTTTTCTCCATATAATGGACTTCAGTGGGAACCAAAAGGTTCAAGGTCCAAATGAGACTTTCAGTACAAACTGCAAACTGTTCAAATGGCTTTAAACGATTCCAGACAATGAATAAGGGTCTTATCAAGCGAAACGATCACTCATTAAAAAATAAATAAAAAAAGCCTAAGTTTTATAAGCTCAAATGGTCACCTTGCTCTGTTCTGTGATGTGCGTTCGTGACTCTCCTGTTCGAACTCGTTCTTTAAAATCAACAAATCTTCAAGTCAATTTGTTTGTTTTCGTTAGTTTAATGAACCAAGTGACTCGTAACAAGATTTGTTCATTTTGATGAACGAGTTCGGATAGGACATTCACAAACGTGCGTGTTCGAACTCGTTCATCAAAATGAATGAATCTTTTTCCAAATCAATTTGTTTGTTTCGTTTGTTGAATGAACTAAATGACTCGGAAAAGATTTGTTCATTTTGATGAACGAGTTCAAACAGGACAGTCACAAACGTGCGTCACAGAACAGAGCAAGACGACCATTTGAGCTTATAAAACGTAAACTTTGTTATTTATTAATTAAATGTAGCGATCGTTTCACTTGATAAGACCCTTATTCATCGTCTGGAATCGCTTAAAGCCCTTTGAACAGTTTGCAGTTTGACCTGAAAGTGTCTTTTGGACCTTGAACCATTTGGTTCCCATTGAAGTTCTTTATATGGAGAAACATTCTGGAATGTTTTCATCAAAAACCTTAATTTCTTTTTGACTGAAGAAAAACCTTAATTTCTTTTCGACTGAAGAAAGAATGACATGAACATCTTGGATGACATGAGGGTGCGTAATTATCAGCAAAAGGTTTTTCAAAAGTGAACTACTCCTTAAAAGCTTTTGGCAGATGTTTTTATCTAAGTGACTTTCATTGCATGTTATCAGTAATTGGAAATCGAACCCATGACCTTTACATTGCCAGTGCCATGCTCTACTGCAATGGTTTCCAATCCTGGTCCTGAAGAACCTTCTGCACTGCTCATTTTAAATGTCTTCCTAATGAAACACATATGATTCAACTCATCTGCTCGTTTGTAAAGACTCATTGAGAGTGGTCCTGGAGGTCCACCGTCCTGCAGAGTTTAGCTCCAACTTGCCTCAACCTATCAGTCTGAAAGTTTCTAGTATGCCTAGTGAGACCTTGAGTAGCTGGTTCAGGTGTGTTCAATTGGGGTTAGAGCTGAATTCTGCAGAACAGTGGCCCTCCAGGAGATGGACACCCCTTCTCTAAGACCTTAAAGACGTGTGCTATATAACTCCCAAGAGACTCCCAAAATGTGTAGTGTTGGTGGTTCTATAGGTACAGGATGCTGGGAACCACTGCTCTAATGTTTGAGCTTCAGGAAAGCCACTGTACTTCTGAAATCCTACATCAGTCACTCAATAGTTGTGATGTGCAGAAATACATATTTTTGCAAACTGATACTTGACTTGATACAATCCAATTCAAAAGCTTTTGATTTCAGTATGATGTCTTGTATTGCATCACATTCAACACAGACTGCAAACTTACAACTCATGTAGAATGATTTCTTTTGTTGTGGCACAGCATTTGCAGCAGCATGGATTCAGCAGCAGGACTCATCTGTAAATCTGTATGGGTAATCTACTATTAGTCTGCTAAGATAGTATCCACATTTAATTATTGGGATTTTCTGTGTAACAGAATGGATATGGAGGGACTTTTGGAAGGGCACTCAGAGGCGTTTCCTGCCTTCTGATAAGAGGATGTACTATCTGAAGTGGCACATCCTGCATATGATCACACACTAGCCAATTTGCACACTGACGTACCTTCACTGCCTCATACTTCATTCCAGTAATCTCTGTCAAAACATTGAAAGGTGTTTGAAATGATTTTCAACAACCCCAATTTAAATTCCCGTGAGCTTCTCTGTGCAAATGATGTCATCTCTTATGGTAACCGTAATTTATAATTTACTAGATGTTCTGGTAATGTCAGACTCTTGTGTCGAGTGAAGTCTAACAGTGTTTGTTTGTTTTGGTGCTTTTACAGTTCTGCCAGCCTGGTGGATGGAGGCTGTCTCTGTGAGAGGAAACCCCCACATTCTTTACAGTGGTGCTTACAGACATCGATTCAGAACGCACATTACTGCTCCTGTCTGACCTTCTTTGAGGCAGAGGTCAACCTACAGGTGAGATTAAGGCATATTTTTTTATTCTAAGGGTTTACTTGTATAAACTGTGGCTAGTACCAAAATTAATTTATGCCAGAATAATTTCGCAATCATTTTTTGTTTTCGTTTAAAAAAAAAAAAAGATGAAAAAAACTTTTATTTTTGGACCAAATTTTGGAAAGCAGTTTCAGAAAACAATTCCGCTCACTGACGAGAAAAAACCTAGTCTAAAGTCAGTGGCGCGTTGCACGTTGTTCATAATACTATTTTAAGCACGCATGCTTGGCCATAATGTGGCGAGTGCACAACGCGAAATACACTATGATTCTTCTCATCAACACAGATGCAGCAGTTTAAATTTTTGCAAATCATACATTATAACAAGGATAAATATTAACACATGAGGGAAATCATTGTGGTGTCCATGAAGATGTAAAAAATGTAGGCCTAAATCTAGCTTACATATTTTCCCAAAATTTTCAGGCTAATTTAGATAGGTCTGATCTACTTTGAGGATAGATCAGACCTGTTTGCCCAATAGTGACAAGACGCATATGTATATCAGGACATTTGACAAATTGAGTTTGTCCGTCAAGAACCAGGAAAAAAAATCTCCCATCCCAGGGTTTCTGCGGGTCTTAAAGTCTAAAAAAGTCACAATCACAATTTAAGGCCTTAAAAAGTCTTAAATTTGCTGAAGCATTGTGTTCTAGGTCTTAAATCTTTTTAAACAGGTCTTAATTTTCCTATGTCCATGTAAATCTAATTGAAATGCTCCTGTAGTGCTTTGGAATGGGTTTTTTTTATTTATATTACGAAGTTGTAGTTCTTAATTCGCTGTATTACGACTACAAAATAGACCAACATGCACCAGCCAATCAGTTTTGAGGTTTTGTGTTATTGCCGGGTATCTCAGATACCACAGACAGACATTTTTATTCCGATTTTATTCAGCTATGGGGACGTGGAAGTTTAGCGATACTTAGCTTGAAATACCTGAATTTTGGATCCGATTGTGCTGATTTGGATTTTGTTTTTTGATCAGAGCCAAAACTAATAGTTTGGCTAGTTTTGAGATGCTCTGGGTTCTCCACACGGCGACAAGACACCAGTCCTGCATTGTTTCAAATGATGTTTCCTTCAGGTGCGGGAAAGATAATACGGCCTACATTACGCGCTTTGGAATAGGGGATTTTATTAAAAGCAGAAACAAAACAAATTTCCAAAATCACGGGACCGCTTGTACTGATTTTTACCGAATGTTCAGTGAATAAATGAAATTATACTTTGCGAATAATTTTGAGACTCGTTGCGCGTTTCCTTTGTACTTTTTTTTTGTCGCTATATAGGTCTTAAATTTCATTCATAATGGTCTTAAAAAGGTCTTAAAAAGTCTTAAATTTGACTTTGTGAAACCTGCAGAAACCCTGCCATCCCCATACAACGTCACTTCTCTGTCTTTCACTGCCCTGACAATAACGTTGGTCGTCTCGGCTGTGAACGCTCCTAGCGCGCCTGGTAAATCCGCCATAATAATAACAATCCGCCATGCAACATGCGTACCTGCTCTTAAAGTGTATGTTGGATGATGCTCTGATTGGTTTATTTCACGTTTTTCTATTTCAGACCAACCCCTTTTAAACTCTGTGTCGGGCGCAAGAGTCATTTATCCTGCTGGATAAATTGCAGGATAAATGACTTGATACTTGCGTTTCAGATCGTTAAAATAGGGCCCCATGTATTAATTTAGGCAGAAGTTACCTCAGAATGGGCGTCTCAATGTAGAAAAACAAAAGCAAATGGAAAATAATTAATGTAGCTGCTCTTCATAACATTTCAAGCAAGAAATGTATTGTTCTTTTGATTTAAAATAACCGAAGTGCAATGTTTTGTGTACTTTTGTAGATGCATTATTAGATACAGATGTGTCTGTTATCTAGATTTAAAGTGGGAGAGTGAGCCCTGAACATTATCAGGAAGGCTATTCCAGAGCTTAGGAGACTTCAATATCCTAGGTACTACCAAAAGTACCAAGAGTTTTGTGGTGAGAATGTGGTGGATTATAAGATAATAGAAGATCAGTTAGATACACAGGAGCTTAGACACTTAGAGCCCTGTAAGTCAGTAGCAATACAGAACAGGTAGCCAGTCTATATATGCTAAAATTGGGATTATATCATGATATTTTCTTGACTCTTGCAGCTAACAAAGAATCCATTTATAGATGCATTTATACATCTAATGAAAATTAACCTGAGATACTCTTTGCTCATTGCCAGTGAATGTTCTTCAATTGGTCTTTATGGCCTAAAAAGAGGACTAGAGTGCTTTCAAAATATTTTAAAGTTGATTGAGGTAAGACAGTCAGTATTTCCAAGGATAAAGACAACCAATTGGAGAACCTTTCAGTGATGGCAGCTGCCACCAGGATGGACAATATTTTGATGCTGCATCTTAAAGTTCACTGTCCAGAGAGGAGAAGGAAAGAAGAAGCACCGTTAGAGAACCCCAAGGGGCTGCGGTTGGAGGACAGCTATGTAAAGAATGCAGCTGTAATTCCTGACTTTTGCCCAGTGCCCACCAGGGTTCCAACCTCAACCCCTCATGAAACTAGACTAAACTAGCTCCTGTAGAAGATTATCAGTTGTCCCACATTGTGAGAGAAAAAAAATGTTAGGCGTAATTTTTTTCTTCCTGTGCTGAGAAGTTTCACTATAAAGTGAAAGTCCTTAAGTGTAAGGAACCGTGCATCCCTGAAATTTGTATCCTTGACTGAAGTAGTCTACTGTACTGGGGCAGGATTGGTAATAAGGGTCAAGCAGGGACTAGCACAATTTAAGGCTGGAATACTAGTGCTGTCAAACGATTAAAATATTTAATCGCATTAATGTCATAGTTAACTCGCAATTATTCACACATTTTTATCTATTCTAAGTGTCTCTTGATTTCTTTTTGTCCCATTATTTTTTCTCATTTTAATGCTCTTATCAACATGGAAAAAAGTGGATCGGCTTGCTTTGTGCAAATGTTTTTTTTTTATTGAAAACAACATTGGCATATTTTCGTTTAATTTCACACTAAAATTCTCACTTGGAGCAAATAATCTCTCACACAATGGAACACTGTCCATCAATAAAAGGGTGAAAGAAATACTGACGAGGTCCTGATATTGACGAGGGGCGGAGAATTCGCATCAGCTGTGTGTGTGTGCTTGGCCATCGTCAAGCGGTATTTCAGACTGGACGTGCTGCGATGATAGCTCAGTTTCACAACGACAAAACACACAGATCACTTTGGTCTTGTCAATGGAACCATTTGGCAACTTTTTAAAAGTAAACTTTCCTTTCAGAATCTCATCTCATCCATTTCGGCGTCTCTGCTCGCCCTCCACTCTAAACGTAAAGGCCGGCTCGCCATCCCAAACGAGTGTGTGCAGCGTGCCTGTTGTTTTGTTTACGGTCAAAGCTAGATCCACTTGTGCTTTGGTTATCGAAGCAACAAAACGTCCTCGCGCAGCGCAAGCCATTTGAAATGAATGGGTTTCATAGCGCCGCGCATGCCGCATCCTGTTGCAAAAGCATATGAAAAAACTACTAAGTTTGCTAGGCCAAAAAGACATTTAATCGCACAATAAAAAAATTTACGCCATTAAAATTGGTTTGCGTTAACGCAGTTAATAATGCGTTTAACTGACAGCACTATGGAATACACGACACAAATTCGTTTATGAGAAAAAGTGGGCTCCATGTACTTAACGACTGAGGTTCCGGCAAGGCAAATGGAAACAATGCGAGTTCTAAAATCGACTCAAAATATCAAAAGTGCTAGATATTCAATGAATGGATGAAATCTAAAAAAACTACGAAGCTACAAAAATTGGAGTCTGACCATTATAACGCTAATTACTGCACCAATAGATGCAGACTAAAAGCAATAAACACTTAATAAAGAATAAATGCTAAACATCAGTGTGTCTCCACTGTTGCCGTCTGGCATTGGACGCCTCTTTGTGTTTGTCAGCATTTGTCACATTTTGGAATGTCTGAGAAGTGACGATCTGTAATCGGGTGATTGCATTGGTCGGCATCTGTCAGTCCAGTGTGTGTGTGAATTGATATACTACGTGATTTTCTATGAAATATCTCAACTCAAATCTATAGACTAGCTCCAATTTTTGACAACTATTGACGACTTGTCCAGACTGTAAATCAGGGCTAAAATCTGGGATTAATCTTTAATTGCCAGGGCTTTCCTCTCTAAGGCCGTGGGTTCCACCAGACGCTCTGCTGAAGACGCCGTGCTTTGGGCGCTTGAGAGCGTTTTTGGCAACGCTGCGTTTTTCCGTTGAGACGTTTCGTTGCTATGATACAGAATATCCGCAGCACAGTTTACTTGTAACTGATTTCGCAGATAATTTGTTTCATACAAAAAAAATGTTTTCGTCTATTTTGCTCGTTTAGCTCTGCTGGTTGATGTCATTGTACAGAAAGAATGTTGTGACAGTTGTCAGTGTGGTTTAGTCCCGCCCCTCCACTGTGATTTAACGGCTGGGTAAAAAGTGACAGTGATAAGCACTGCGTTTTATCCAAAGTTGAACATTTTTCAACTCCGGCAACCAGTAAAAAACGCAGAGCGCTCTGCGCTTCAGCGTGAAAAAACTGCTCAGTGCCTCGTTAGGCTCATAAAACGCTCCCAATGAAAACAATTGAAAACGTACGCCAGGCGCATGGAAAACGATTTGGTGGACATACGGCCTAATGTGGCAAATCGATGCAGCGTGGAAGTCAGCCTCGAACTATTGAAGATAAGGTGCTCTGGTAAACTAGAGCACTGAAGCCTCTCTCTGATTTATCCACCTCTAAGGTAAATTGGGAACTTTTTTTTTTTTAAAGATATTTTGACATGACATGAAAGCCAAGTGTGGTAACCCATACTCGGAATTTGTCCTCTGCATGTTACCCTTCCAAGTGCACCCACATTAGGGGCAGTAAGTGAACACTCGTCGAACACAAAACGTGGATGACGTTCACCCGGAGCAGTGGGCAGTCATTCACTGTGGCGCTCGGGTAGCACCTCAGAAGCCCTTGCTCAAGGGCACCTCAGTCATTTCCTGCTGGTAGAATCCTACCTGCAACCTTCGTGTTACCAGTCTGACTGGTAATCTAACCATTAGGCCATGACTGCCCTCAGGCATATAGCAGAGTATAGTCTTAAGCATGCCATTTTCTGTAAATTATGTCATCCAGGTTCATCAGTTGTTTGGCAGAAACTTGTTGACTAATGGACCTACTTTTTCTGAATGTCCAAATAAATTACACATGGAAACCAGGTTGCTTGAAGGACACATGCCAAGTTTCACCCCTAGAGGGAGTCTGTAATTAGGAGAATCGTGTAAAAAACCATTTGGGTAAGGAAGTTCAAATTTGACATGCCTTTTCTTCTACAAGTGCTAGCATACAAAAATGATTGCCGGCAGCAATTACATTTTATCAGACATCTGTATTTCTTACAGGCCTTGCTGTAGATCTACTATATAACATGTTTCAACACATCTCAGCATGTTTTGTGGTAAATGATTGTATCCACAGCCTATGTTCGGCCAAATTTTCCAGTTGGGGACATCTTTCACCTGCTTGGACTCTTTTTATTGTGGCTGTATTTGAAGTGTATGCCATTGGTCTACTTCAGAAATCATAGAGCATGAAGTATACCCTTTATTGATTACATTGCATCCTGCGCTTACCAGGTCTTACAGAATGATAGAAGAGTATAAGTAATTCATCATCTTTCTGATAGCACACATAGATTTCAATGAAGACAGCTGTTCAACCCTACTGTTAGCCAAAAGTGCTTTTGGATTTTATTAGGGGCTAGGCACTGAAGGTGCGTATTGTTTACCTTGGAGTTCTTCTTATTTTTTTCTACTTTCTCTGGCTGGTAGTCTATGGCAGAACCTAGATACATTTGGAGGAAAGTTGTAAAATTAAGCATATTTGATCAGGGTTAGTGTGAATATTCCCGTGATCCATTTTTCTTGCCAATCATGTTGTAATGTTTGTCCAATTGTCACCAAATTTGAGTCAGATTTTCGAGTTAGATGTTTGGGCTATTGCCTGTTATTGTTATTCTTTTACAATTTGCCTGAAGAGTCATCAGCTTTTTTGCCATTATAATTTTATGTTGTCTTTTAACATGTTACGTTTCCAACAGGTAGAAGGTGGTGATAGAGGAAAAGGTTTAGTCTAATAGAGTGCCGAAGTGATGACGTCACTTTGTAGGACAGCTCGAAGCTGGCGCATGGGTTCCCTCCATCGAAAAGCAATGCATTTTTCCCATAGACTTTTGGAAAATCGCCAAAAATAAGATCTGTGTGCATGTTTAACAAAGAGTTGTGACTCTTACACGTTTTGACTATCAAGATAATCTTTACAAGTTAATCCAAAATTTATACATTTTGAAGCCTATATAAAGTTTTTTAAAAACACAAGCAGACACAATAAAGTTTTAAAAACCATAAGCAGGTTATAACTGCGTGTTTTATATCATAGATCAAAACGTGAAAATATTTAGAGGCTTTGTTCATCACAGACCTTATTTCAGGCGATTTAGCTAAAACCCATTCAAAAATTCCATAGACTTTAGGGCGAGGGAACCGGTAGCGCTAACATGCTAACTCACTTCCGCGTTTTGGCCTACAGAGTGACGTCGTAACTTCGGCACTCTATATCCCAAAGGTTGTAGGTTCAAATCCCTCAAATGATTGTCTATTGTCCAACCTCTGTTGTCATTTACTTTTGGCACAGAACCTACTTGTTACTGTAATTGCTACCTCCAGCTATTGTTCTCCTTAATGCTTTGCACTTTTTTGTGCGTGTTATGTCAGTAAATTTTACCACATTCGTGATTACGGTCTGAAAGGTTTTTCATTAGATGATGGTGAGATTCCGAGCAAAGTCATGATGTGCATTAGTCAAGCTCCTCGGTTCAAGTTTATTTCACTGTGGACAAATGCAACACTGCTGTTGTTTTCTAGGAGAAAAATTAAGTGATGTCTTCAAAAGTGTAGTGGATGTTGAAGGTGTTTCTCTTGTTCCTCAGAAAGCAGGTCAAATAGCCATCACTGTACTTTATTTTTGTATTTTTTTTTTTACCTGTGGAAATAAAGACAGTTGATCACATTCCGACATTCCTCATCTATTGAGTACTGGCAACGTGGCATTAAGTGTAATTAACCTAATTCAACATCTCAGGATGTGGTGGTCTTAATGACCAAAACTTAGCATTTCGATGCTATGAATCACATTAATTTGTTAAGCAGACTGCTTACTGTTTAAATGCTTAGAAGTTTAATGGTTTCCCAATGAATCAGATTCACTATGAATCAGCCTGTTTGGCATCTATATGGATGCCAGCATGCTGACTTACTGTTAACTTCCTGTTGCTTTTCTTGAGCACAAATAAACAAACTCATGACAGGATAAAGAATGTGTAATTAAACGGTCAATAAAAGCAGGAATTCTTTGTATTTAGAGGCTGGCTGGTTCCAGAAGGTTACAAAACTGTTTGGCAGGAACTTCAGCACGTCATGTCTTTGAGCTTTGATGACCCCCAGCTGTTGGCTGGCGCTGTCTTCCTCTTCTGTCCCCTGTCTCTCTATCGCATTTTGTCTCTCTCTTTCTTGGTGAGACTGTAAATCATATTTATTTATATTACATCCTTACTGAGCCTTGGGGGAGATTAAGAGAGAAGACGACCACCCATGAAGAGTACTTCACAGTGTCATCAGGCACATTAAGACTGAAGAATCATTCTTAATCGCAACCTCGCTGCCTTAATGTCTTCGGAAAGGTCTTTTCAATCTGTCTCCTCCACACTATTTTTCTTTGATACACTTATCCAGAAGTTCGTAAGGGTGGCTTATTTCACGTAGTGACCATGATAGCCTATTATCTCATTATGCTGTAGGTCTCCTGGGACTGTTTTCCTTACCTCACATGATGGTCTCTTAACCCATGGAGTGTATATCTGCGTCCCAGTTCACATACTATTCATCCATGCCTCTAAATACAAACCATTCAGCCTTTTGTTAGTCAATGCAGTGAAATTCCAATTGGATTCCTATTAAAATGACTGGATTTTGCCCACAGAAATTCGTCAGGCAATAATAAATGTGTCAACTGCGAAATGCCTTTTTCTTTATTCTTATGATTTGCAGTCTCAGCATTTTTATCACATTTTTAAGTAACTGCTTTTAATGAAGATGATTATGTGTTGAGCATCTGCGACTTACTTTCAGTTTCATGTGCGACAGTTTGCACATCAGCTTTCTGAAGAGATACTCAGCTACTCTTTTGCAGCGCAGGAGGGCTGTTATATCTGGCTATAACATGTCATCTAAGTCTATAACATGCTTTCACATGCTTACTTTTATAATTTTGGGAAGAGTAAAATTTACATATGTGGTTTTAACCACCAGATGCATTTACACTTGTCCAGTTTTATTTGGAATTTGTCTCAAACTACCTCTTGAAGTGGTTTGAGTGATTGGATTAAAGTTTAAATCTAACCGATCAGAGAAAATGCATGAAGTGATAAGGTGTAAACCATCACATCCAGCCAACAAAAGAATAATATTCAATCAAGTTTTACCATTTATGAGCCATACTGAAATGTTCACAGGAATCTTTGGTTCGTTCCTATGGAATGCTTGCAAAGCTTGTTAAAGGAGTAGTTCAATTTTGAAAAAAACTTTTTTTGATAATTCACTCACCCCATGTCATCCAAGATGTCCATGTCTGTCTTTCTTCAGTCGAAAAGAAATTAAGGTTTTTGATGAAAACATTCCAGCATTTTTCTCCATATAATGGACTTCAGTGGGAACCAAACGGTTCAAAGTCTAAAAGACACTTTCAGTACAAACTGCAAACTGTTCAAAGGGCTTTAAACGATTCCAGACGACGAATAAGGGTCTTATCAAGTGAAACGATCACTCATTTAATAAATAAATTACAAAGTTTAAGTTTATAAGCTCAAATGCTCGCCTTGCTCTGTTCTGTGACGCATGTTTGTGACTCTCCTGTTCGAACTCGTTCATCAAAATGAACGAATCTTTTCCGAGTCATTTGGTTCATTCAAATAACGCAAACGATCGAATTGACTAATTGTTTAAAGCCTTTTGAACAGTTTGCGGTTTGCACTGAAAGTGTCTTTTGGACCTTGAACTGTTTGGTTCCCAATGAAGTCCATTATATGGAGAAAATGCTGGAATGTTTTCATCAAAAACCTTAATTTCTTTTCGACTGAAGAAAGAAGGACATGGACATCTTGGATGACATGGGAGTGAGTGAATTATCAGCAAAAGTTTTCCAAAACTACTCCTTTAAGTTAACGATAGTAACCAGAGGCATGGAGCTTAACGAAGATGTTGAGGGCACTTATATGCTACAGTATAATCCGTCCAAACACATTTTATGCATCCATTAAAAGTAGTTCACTTTTTTTTTACTTTTGCTGATAATTTACTCACCTCCATGTCACCCAAAATGTCCATGTCTTTCTTTCATCAGTCAAATTTTTTTTTAATTTTTTTTGATGAAAACATTCCTGGATTTTCTCCATATAATGGACTTCATTGGGTACCAAACGGTTCAAGGTCCAAATGAGAGTTTCAGTGCAGCTTCAAATGGCTTTAAACGACATCAGACGATGAATAAGGGTCTTATCTAACGAAACTAATCTTTTTTCGAGTCACTTTGTTCACTTCGTTCCCAAATGGATCAAAGAATTAGTTGTTCATTTTGATGAACGAGTTCGAACAGGAGAATCACGAACGTGCATCACAGAACAGAGCAAGGTGAGCATTTGAGCTTATATAAAACCTAAAATTTGGTATTTATTTTTTAAATGAGCGATCGCTTTGCTATATAATACCCTTATTCATCGTCTGGTGTCGTAAATGGTAAATGGACTGCATTTATATAGCGCTTTCATTGACCCAATGGCCACCAAAGCGCTTTACATTTGCCTGACATTCACCCATTCACTCATTCATTCATACACCGATGGTTTAAAGCCCTTTGAAGCTGATTGAAGTGAACTACTCCTTTAAGTTTTCTCGGAGTGAGTATAATCACACTGCACTTTAAGAGGTAGTCTTGGAGTAAAGTCATTGTAGACTATTCTCTCAATTCCATTTCTGACTTTTTACGGGCTTCTTTTAATGCGTCTGCAGGACCAAGCGTGTGTTGCGTACTTTCCTAAAGCTACACCATTAAGCCCACTTAATGTAAAAATCATGACACACTTAAAGATATTTTTCTTCTATCAGATTGGAAGAGGGAGCATTGGAATGTATTTTTCTTCATAATTGAACCAAATCCTCCCAATAAGCTGGAAATGTGTTTCCCATCTGTGAGGGTATTTTAATCCTGTGCTCCCACTGATAAGACATGGTGGATCTTGTGGCATGTTTTCACTGTCTGAGCAAATCAAATGGACTCCAGTGCGGGGGGTTAGACAGCAGGGTTTGAGAGGTAGGTATCGTTATGAGCTCGACTCGAACCGGACAATTAGAAGCAGATTGTGAGCAGTGGGAGGTGATGCAGGCAAAACATCTCCTTATCGGTGAATGAAAACGATGTCTGCTTTTTGTCATTATTAATGATATAATATACACATATATATATTAGGGCTTTTAAAATCCTTAATGCTAAAATAATTTAACGCAAAAAACACAACTAAATTACTGAAGAACGTGACATTGCGTCATTAACGTGATTTGCTTCTCATTTTGATGATCTTAGAAGTTTGTTTATCTCACGGAGCATCTACAATGGCTCAAGCACCTGTAACCTGGTTGGCGGGCATTTCTATTCTTCTAACCCTTTAAGCCGATTTCGCTTCTCTGTTTGCGATCAGATCATTTTAAGCAGCTAAACTTCGGGAAAGCGTTCAGTCAAACAGATACAGTAGGTGAATTCATTTAAACAATAATTCCCAAACTGCACTAATGTAAAGAAAACCAGGCCAGCATTTTCCAAAAGCATTGTGAGCCCAAGTTGATCATGGAGACCATTGCCACCTGTGTTCTTTCCAATCAACTTTTGGGAAACGGAGCCCAGGCTGATTACATCAGGGAATATATGGCGCTTTTCCATTACCAGTACCAGTCTCTAACGCGCCTCGACTCCCATTGCAAACAGTACTGCCACATATAGTACCCGGTAGGGTTGGGTATCGTCTGAATTTGAACGATTCTGATTCCGAATTCGATTCCTTGTTTCGATTCCGGTTCCTAACGATTCTCGATTCCGATTCTTTTAAGAGGCAGGGTCAAAAAAGTTTAGCTAACCTTGTTAACCAACAGTTTTTCTGAAGGAAATACTCATTCTGTCACAAATTCTTCTTATGTCACAAATTTTGCATTTTGCAGAGATTTCGTTATTTTAATAAAGTGAAGCCACACTTTGGACCGCCGACGTAAGCTACTCAGTGTTCGACTCGCGCGGTTATGCCAACACTTCCGGTAGACGCTTCTTCGTTGGTGTTCTTCAGCGGTTTCGTTGGTGTTCTTCAGGAAGTCGAAATTTTAACTTTTGACGATTCCGGAAAAACGAAAAGTTAGTCCCGGTTCCAATCGATACTCGATTCTTGATACCCAACCCTAGTACCTGGTCATCATAGCGAGTTCAGCGACGCCTTTCATTCCTCGCTGCCCCATCAAGCTCTCGCTGAATGCTCTGCAACTCCTCGTTTGTCCACGGCGTATTCTTCCAAGTTGCCATAATAATAATAGTAGTTTAGTAACTATCTCCGGCCAAACTATTTAAAAATGGCGGGATAATCTGGATACTCCATCTGGCGCGTGCAATGCAAGTGGCAACATTCTAATCTGAAAGCTGAAGCCTACCTGGAAGTGCGATAAACTGCAATACATTTCAAATCCGCTAGAGGGCGGTCCCAAAAGTGAGCAAATATCCATAGACGTCATGTTAAAATGTCCGTTTTCACAGCATAAATTCATATGTTTACAGTTTGGTCCCATGGACTTTTATTGTAATCTTCATTATGTCCCGCGTGCCTGATAACTGTGAGGGGGGTGAATTTTTTTCGAACTCGTCAGTTTAGATAACATTTAAATATAAAATGTATGACAAATAAGGGTGGTTAACTTTGATTGACAGCTGAGAACGGACTGCGGCGAGTGAATTTGACGTCTCGGCCATGATCTGACACAACACATCATACCACTTCTGTATCCTTTCTGAAACTTTTTTATTTTCCAAGATTTTCCAGTATGGCGCCGCCCATACCCCCATAAACAGCCTCAAACCCGTTCTTCAGAGAGTCTATGGGTGACGTCACAGACGCTTTGTCCATATTTTTTACAGTCTATGGTGCAATGATGACGCAGTGAATGGTGACGATTCTCTCTGATCAATCAGCAGTCGGCATTGTTTTCACGCCTCAGCTCGCTCAGAACCTCGCCGGAGGTGATACAAAAAAAGTACCCGAAAGCAAGAACAGGTACAACTTTTACACAGTGGAAAACCAAACAAAGGCGAGCCGAGCTGAGTCGAGTTGAGTCGAGCTGGTACTGTGTAGTGGAAAAGCGCCAATAGACTCACATTGGGTTTTCAGCAAATTTTTTATTCCAGTGTGGATTTTACCTTAAAACATGAGCTCTGTCATAAAAAGGGAATGCATTTACGTCACTTTCCGCCGGAAAAACCCCCCTCAGCCTGACTGAGTGGCAAAAGATCCCCTGCGTGACTGGATTTAATAGGGGAAACTGCGAAAATGCGACTAAAACAAACAATTTTAGCAATTTAAACTAAATGTTGGACTCAATATAGTGTTCCTTACAACTTACTAAAGATCCAGTGATCCATGGATATTGACATGCAGTCAGGAATCGTGTTGCCTGATATTTATGTTTGCCTGATTTCGACACTGGGGAAATAAAAGCAATATAGACGGTAAACAAACGCATTTGAGTACATTCGCATTGTTTACACATTCAGGATAATGTTTTGATTTGTCATGTGAATATTGCTGTGTGTAGTCACTCTGAATGGATTTGTGGACTGTAATAGGAATATGCATCACTTGGTAATTTGTAAAGTGTCCCTCTTTGTAAAGACACCTAAATTTACCTTAGAAATATTGCATAAAATAAAGTTTTGTGAGAATCACCTGGTTTACTTTGCTGGATATAGCAAATTATGACAAAATGGATGTGTTAAATGGTGTATGCTTAATTTCACAATAAGTGTGCGATTAATCACAATTACAAAATGTAATCTATTGACAACCCTATTATAAAATATCTGGTAATTTGACCTTTTTATGACAAAATGTCATGTGGTGTGTGAGTGACTCCCCTTCACTTCATGGTTGCACCACGATATTGTTATTAGTGTTTTGACTTTAATAATTTAAGTGCTGATGATGGTTTTGGTTTTAATTATCCTAAATCCAACTGCAGCTCCAGCATAAAAACCCCTGGTTATGAATGGGCGATTCTCAGCATAAATGTGAGTTTTTCTTTTCACAAATGGAAACCAGCATGAATTTTAAAAAAGTACATTTCTAAGAACACTTTTTTTTAGGCTTTTTGGTATGTAGTTTCTGACCTACTACACTTTTGCCTAAATTCATAGTTTATCATTGATTTAATCCTCCTGTTGTCCCATGAACTCAGTTTGGGTTGTACATGGTGTAATTACTATGATTTGTTTTTTCACTGATTGCATCTTTGGATGTGATTATTTAGGAAATTAAATTTTTCCAAATACTCACATGGAGACAGTTCAACTCGTACACTAAAGCAGGACTTGTAATGTGAGCCTAGATTCATTTCAAAAGCATTTTAGCCTTTGGGACAAGACCTTTGCACAAAACAAACCCCAAATTTAGCCAATTTCCAAAAGTAAATTCTATAATTAGACCAGCACCTCCAGGTTCACTTTGCGGTTTCATAACACCCAGCATGGATCACTCCTTTATTCGTCATGCAACCTATCTTAACTTTTCTCCATCCTTTGCGACACTAACTCTGTCAACGCGCCGTCACGCTTTTGGTTTGCCTCTCTTATCGGTTCTCTTGCTCTTTGAAAAAAGGCAGCGCTGCTCAGCTGACCTCATGATCATTTTCACATGTGATGTATAGAAGTGTGCAGGGCTGTTTTTAGTTTTTTTTAGGAAATCGGACTGAGCCTGTGTACTGAGCGACAGTCACTTTATACAGACTAAGCTTATCTATAAGCTCAGCTTTATCAGTGATTCTGAAAACATGCAATCATTTGATCTTTATGCATTATTTTCAAATGCTCTCTCAACTTCTCAACCTAGATATTTATCAGTGAATTAAGAAACAAAGCCCTGCAATCCCCCATCATCAGACTCACTGTCCATCTCCTCTGAGGACATTGGTTCTTCAGTCTTCGCTCTTTGTTGTTCTTTTTCCACTCTGTCTTTAAAAAACTCACCAGCTCGAACAACACTGCTTTTGTTTCTGAAAGTACAAACTTGAAATGATGCGCTTTGAATGAACCGTTTTTAGCAACTTCTCATGTTACTTGGTTTCAATAAAAAGTGTTTTAATCAGTTAAAATGTAAATTAATATAATATATTGTAATGTTATAATATTGATTGCTTTTGGATAATGCAAAGAAAATTGTGTTCCTTATGCCTTTAACACAAAAAAGTGTGTAAATTTCAAATGAAAATATTTCCATTGGAAAAAAACCAAATACAAATTCTGAGCTTCTAATTGAAGAAATTTGTTTAAAGTTAAAGACATTATGAGTGAATCTGACCCAGTTCTTGATTATTCCGGAATCACGTCCAGGTCTTATATCATGTGGTTGCTCAACCCGATCTCATGGCAATTCGTAAAAATTTTCCGAGGTGGCTAATTCGTAAAAAATTGTACGACCTCACTTGTC